>CAODLS011869725.1:0-11778 GCA_948243855.1 Flueggea neowawraea
TAACATGAACAATTTATGTTGTGTATTACATGTAAGTAATTTCAAGTTGTATAATTTAACAATTTATTTAGCACATGGAATTTGACAATTCAACTTCAAAAAAATTAGACTAATATAGTTCTTATGAATTGCAATCCTATATAAAAAATAATGTACAATATAATTCAAAGGCAATTTTTGAAAAATTAGGACTTGCAATATAATATTGGTTCATATATATAATATAATTATATTTTGGTTCATATAAAAAAATATTTTCATGTTAAGATATTGGAACAAAAAATCATTTATAGGTGTACAAAACTTGAATAATTTAATAAATTATTTAGAAAAAATAGCATGTTTATAACAAAATATATAATAGTCGATAGACCTAAACTATTGATCCTAAATACACTTTTGTACAACTAGAATATTGGTCTTAGAGTTCACATTGAACACATTTTGTATACCTAAACTATTGGTTCTAAAGTTCAAACGAGCCGAGTTTCGAGCCAAACGAGCTTTGAACGAGCCTAATCTCGAGCCTCAACGAGCTTCAAACGAGCGGACTGTTAAATGAGCCGAGCTCTAGCAGCTCGTGAACAATAAATGAACAAGTCGAGCCGAGCTTGAACACGAATTAAAGCTTTATTCAAATTCGAGTCGAGCTCGAGCTCACTCTAATCAAGTTGAGCTCGAACATTAAGATCTCGAACCCAGCTTGCCTCGATTACAGCCCTAGTGATGGAGGATAAGACGAAGAGAATTGAGGGAGAGAGAGAGAAGAAGATGAGGAAAAGAGGATAGAAGAGGAGGTTTTTTTTTTAATCTTCAGGTCGGGTTGCATGTTTGGTCCAATTTCAGGTCGGTTGGTTTTCTGTGTGGTTTTCACATCAGCATCCATGTGGCATTTTTAATTGACGTGGCATACCTAGTCATCATTCTAAGCCAACGATTTGTAAAATCCGTCCATAGGGATCGTCTGAGAATGAAAAGCAATGTTCTATGACCTTCTTGAAACAAAAATGAGTTTAGTGAATGTACTTCAATAAATATAAATTTAAAGTGACCGTGAATAAATTTAATCACAAAATTTGTTTAGAATATTTGTGTAAGTTATTTCCAAAATACATTTAGAATACAAATATATTTATAATACAAATATTTCTTCCATGTTTCTTTTCATATTGCTGTTATGCATTTCATTATATATAGTCGGCCCTACTAGCTGAACTGCATTTCATTATATATGGTCGGTCATGCCGCCTGAATTGTCATTTTCTTTATTTTTATTATTCATCCTCATACATATTTTCCATTATTGATACTCATCCTTAGATCCTGAGGATTCTTTATGTTATAAAAAACATCATTATGGTAAGCCCAACAAATATTGCATATAGTTTACACAAGAAACATTCTGGACCTTTCATTCGATTGTGTGCTCAAGGCTTAGTAGATTAAGGAATCTAGATACGTAGATGGTGAATGAATGAAGAGAATGCGGGGAATCACAAAGAACGAATTCATATTTATTATTGAGCAATAAGAGTTAATACAGAGAATCACAAAGTTCACAGTACTGTTCTACTGAATACAATTTTATTATTGAACACTAAGATCTTCGGAGCAAAAACCAATGTGGCCGAAGAACCCAACCCAATCAGTAATAGTTTGTTCAATTCAGTTTTTAAAAAGGTTCGATCAATTCGATTAGATGTATTAAAAAAATCGATTAGTGTGGTTGTAAAGATTTTCAATGGATTAATTGAACTACTAACATGGAAATTTTCAATAATATCATATGGATCATTTCTCTTGTAAATTAGGAAAGTTTACTTAAAAAAATGAGATCCGCTAGCTAGGTGAATCAAAACTCGCGTGAATAATCTCTTTTAAATTTGTAAATTAATAGTGCATTGAAGTTCTGCCTAATAACACTGACAGAAATTCAAAAATAGAGCATAAAGGCAAAATAAAATGAGCATGTAACTCATTAATATATTGGAGTCAAATTTAGTACTGAGAGTTCAATCTCTCGTGAGACCAAATAAAATGACTTACCAAAAAAAATACAAAGACAAAGCATCCACTCTTGATTGAAACAAAAAAAAAAAAGCAGTCGGTTAATAATGAACAACAACAACATTATATTCAATAATGGCGGTGCTATCGTTGAACATATGAGTGTTCAAGGTTGCAAACCCACGGGCCAATCGGAAAACACCAGTTCCAGCAACGATTGGTAACTCACGGGTGGAATGCAGCACCGGATTTCGGCCAATCACTGTGAGGCTGCTTTGATTGAACTTCCCAGAGTTGAATACCAAGTTAATGGACATCAAAAGTGAAAGATCCTCCAACCCAGTTGATGCATATAGCCCTTGTGCTCGACCCACTTGATCAGATGTTGGCTCAGGTCCAGCAGTTAATCAGTCATCTATAATTTTAACTTCGCCGAACCGTGTTGGTGATGTTTGCGTAGTTGGAGACTGAGCCACCGTCACGGCACTTTGATTTGGGCCGCTTATTGTGTCATGGAAATAAAAGTTGAGCCTTGTCACCTTCTTCTTGGCATGACCGAGCTTCTGAAACCACTGATCCACTTCTTCAGACTGTCCAAAAGTGCTATGAACAATGGTTGTGGAGAATACGACAAAGCAAATCGCCAGTGCCGATGAAAGTTTCCCCATATTTTGTCTTGGAAAGAGAAAAACGAATCTTGGTAACCACAGTCGAAGTAACACATTTTTACTAGTTTAATTATTCAGTAAGAAACGACTATTTGTTCTTTTTGTAAAGAAAAAGACAGCTAATAATATATAGTAATGACCATATTCTTTTCCAGATGTGGTTTTTTATATCACGTGAGTGGTTTCTCTTATAAATAAGTAAAGACTTAAAAAAATGAGATTCGCCAGCTAGGTAAATCAAATCTCGTGTGAATCATTTTTCTGCTATATTTGTAATTGAGTTAATAGTTAAAAATAACCTAAATTTTATCAATTTTATAAAAAATAGTCTAAACTTTAAAAAATGGACTTATATAGTCAGGGACGGAACCATGACATCTTCTACTTAGGGGCATAGCTCTTGAAGACAATCTCTCCTCCAACCCCTAATCAATGACGAATCCAGAAAGTTGGCGACATAGAGCAAGACTGAGCAGATGGACGAAGCATCAAGGTGAGCATATAATGAATACATTATCTCCTCAAGAACCATTTATTGGTGCCTCATCCTCCGACCACCATTGGTGCCCCCCTCTCACCTGTAAGTGAGAGGGAGGCACCGCTATAGGCAGGGACGGAGGAACCCCCTAATAAGGGGGTTCCAGCCACCGACAGGTGGGGGCCCCAGTCTCTCTCCGTCCTTGGATATAGTATGAAATTTAACTTTAGTTAGCTTGTCGTCTATGTTCTATTAAAGCCACCTGTACAACCTATATTTTATACTAACATTCAAGTTTAGAGTATATTTAATATTGAAGTTAAACTTTATGCAATATTTGATACTGCCGTTTAAGTCTCTAATATATGATAATCAAAATATTCGTACAGTTCGAGATGTGATTTTCAACAAGTGAATAATTTCTCTTATTAGTAAACTTGAATAGAAAAAAAAGAGAGATTAGCCAGGTGCTGATAATGAAATGGATTGGACATTGATGCTTTTCATTAAATGTTGTTTAGTGAATTCAAAATTTGGATTGTGAATTGATCGTCGTGAAATTTGTTCAAATTTTCTTGAAATGTGCGTTTGGTGGGTAAAGAATGAAGATGAAGTGAACCATTGACCCAGATAACAGAGTTTTTCTTCTTTTTTCGCCGTATGAATAATTTCATGTGTGTCCACTGTGTGAATGTGTCTGAACGACAAGGTAATTTTTGGTGTTTGAGTTGATAATATATGCAAGAACTAAATTTAAGGTTAGAGACAGTCTGATAGGCTAGAAGTCATTGAATTTTGCACTTGCCTTTTCCGTTTGTGTTTGCTTTTTGTCCGATAAGTTATCCAAAAAGTGTATATCGTCACAGAGGTAGCAGGAATATGGTGGAAACAAAACAATAATGTGTATGTCATATTTAACTTGTTAATTATCAGAATCACTACAAAAAATCACAAAATAGCGTTGAAATAATTTCGTTGCAAAAAAAATAAATATTGTCGATAAATCTGTTATGGATGAAATCTCCCTCCCAAAGTTTTGTCGCTAATTTAAGCATCAAAAAAAATTTAGTGACGAAAGTTGTCACCAATTTTATATAGAACGGAATTTCGTCGCTATTTTGTGATTGATGCTGTCCAAGAGATGGCGTGTGCATTCTTGGAGAAATTCGACAAATTGAAGTGGTAGGAATTTTGTAATTTCGGGGACTTTCTGGCAGTTGAATTTGGCATTTTAAGGATACTGAATTTGGCATTTTAAGGACTTGATTTAATGAAAAACGGGCCAAAGAACAATATTCACTAGCTTTTAGGGAGAATTAGACTTTTATACTAAAATGAAATGTTGATTTTAAAAAATGTCTTCCAACAATACTAATTTTTAAAAATGCCAAAAAATTAAAACTCATTTGAAAAATGTCACATTAGCGAGAAATCGTGATATTTTTTTAAGAAATTAATTTTTTCGCGAAAAAATGAATTTCAGTAAATAATTATATAATTTCTCAGAAGGTCTCCAAAAGTTTCTAAAAGTCTCCAAACGACATCTTCAAAAATCTCCAAAAAGGAGTTTTCAATTTTTTTATAAAAAGTTTGGTTTAATTCAGAAAGTCTCTAAAAGTTTCCAAATATGTTCAAACCGCACAATTATTTTATTAAAAATTTGATTCAATATTTTTTTGTATAATTTTTTAATTAAGTTCAATTATTTGTATATATTTTTGAGAATTTAACTTTATTTAATGATAATTAATTTGAACACCAAAAGTCTCCAAAAAATCTACGAAAGTCTCCAAATATAATAATTCATGCACAAAATCAATCAAACTCAATGAAAACCAATCGAAAATCAACAAAATCAACATGTACAATTAAACCATTAAGTCTCACAAAAGCATTAATGAACAAACAATAAAAAAGACTTTTATGGAAGGAAAAATTAAAATTGAGGGCACTTTTATAATTTTACACAACAAACAAATGGCAGCAACTAGGGTTCCCTGGCGATCCTTGCCGCAACTACGTCAGTCGCAAAGCAAGAAGCACGACGTGGACGAGATTGAAGGAGGCAAGACAGAGACGAAAAGAGCGTCACGAAGGAAGAAGCACGACGCGAAGAGAGAAGTGCGAAGCGGAGGAAGAAGCAAAACAAGGAGAGAGAAATTGTCACAGAAATCTAGTTGAGCGCGGCGAAGATCTAAAGTGAGGGTGCGAAGATCGAAGTTGATGAAAGCCGAGATCAAAATACAGAAAGAAGAGAGGCGATGAAGCAAAAAAGAAGACTTGCGCACTAGAAAGAGAAACGATGGAGGAGAAGGAGGGTAGGGCTACGGACAGGAGAGTTAGGGTTTGGGGAGAGTGAGAAGGAAGAGAGACAGGAGTTGTGATAGAGAGGAGAGGAGAGAGAAACGGATGACAGAAAAAAAAAATGATAAAATGAGATAAAAAATTGAATTTTTATTTGATTAGATATGACATTTTTAAGAACTAAATTTTTAAAAATGGCATATAACTAAGCTAAACTTAAAAATATGTTACTCTACTAATTATCAAATTAAGAATATTTTTATTAAAATCTAAATTTTATTTGATACATGTCACAATTAACTCCAGCTTTTATCATGATCTACCTCGCTTTTCGGCAAAATTCCACCCTTTAAGCATTTTTGCTGTTTTTGGAAAATTTTCAATTTTTTTTTATAACTTTTAGTAGGAGTCTCGTTTTTCTGTGCCATTTGTGTCAGTTGTCTTTATTTTTTGTATATTTTGGTTTGAGGGTTTTTAAGACCCTTTTCATTTTTAGCAAATTTTAGTCTTTGACCAAGCAATAAAGCACACAATCAAGTAGTTAATAAACTCTTCCACTACACTTAAATTGAAAGATGTTGCCAATGTTCAAAAGTAAGGTCAGATCAAACAATATCAAGTGCAATAACAATGGGGATAAGTTCAATATAAGCAATAACAAATGAAATTTAAAGAGAGAGGATTAAGCTCTTCTCTACGGGGCATCCTTTCTTCAATAGTTGAAGATTGAACTTCAGCACTTGGATCAAAATTAGGAGGAAGCATAAAGAATTAGTTCAAGAGTAGGTATGAATGCCATAAACAAAAAGATATAACTTATTGTAGTCTTCTATATATTCTAAAATCTAAAATGTTGGCCGTGAAAGCAAGGGAAAAACATATGCCATCTAGAGGCTAACATATGCCATCTAGAGACTAACATATGCATGCTCCTAAAGCTATATGCTTATGCAAATACATGAAAAACATGAACAAATAAAAAAACTAAAATTAAATGCAAGAGAGCTAAAAACTCTATTTAACATGAAAAATGCAAATGCGAGCTATTTTAAATAACTAGACGCAAGTGCAAAACAAAATGTGACACATAAAATAAAGAACCTAGTTTAACATCATTGCGGACTAAGTTTAGTTTAATGTTGTTTCGAACAGAAAGCTTTTGGTTCAAACTATGGTGTTTAGTTTTTTGGATTCAAGAAGTTGCTCTTGTAAAAATGAAAACCCTAGTACAAACTTTTATAGGATTTCTCATGGCACTTAAAAAGCGTTCCTAGGGTGAAGTTCAAAGCTATAAGGTTTATACTACTATTAGGACTGACTTTGATATAGGATACATAATTTTCAGAATGCCAAATGGGGTTTGAGGAAGGTGATGAGTGTGGCGCTATAAGGACATGTCATTGTATAATATCCAGGTGGCAAGAAACTCTTCTCGATCGAATGTCGCGTGTCCTATGTTAGCCGCCACCTTACAAAACCTTTTTCTCCTCATTTAATCCATCTTCATCTGCTCATTTTTACTCCATCTGAACCCTAACTCACTTTCTCTTTCAAAATCTCCCTTTTCACTCAACTTTACTTAAGATTTCCAATCCCAGCGGCAGAGGGAGGTGGGGTCAACCAACCGAAGGTTTGAAGGACCTCTACCACCCCTATTGCCAATCCCACCTCCCGTCACCCGTCATCGTTCGTCCGCTGATAGCACCAACCTTGCCTCATTTGATTCCTGGCCCTGCCATTGTGTACTTCCAATTAATTGCCCATCAAATTAGTCTCTAAAAGCGCATAAACATCAACTTAAAACCTTCAAAATCACAAAATCCATTAACATACTACATCTATTCCGGAGTTACATTATGATGAGGAGGATAGGCTCAAATCTCTTTGCAGGAAGCTATTCAGGTTCAAAGAGGACAAAAGAAAAAGGCCTAATGACTGTGAACACAATGAGAGTCCGCTTAACATGATATTCTTTGACGAGGCCGCATAAATAAGTGATTGTACCTTTAAACAGGAAAGTTAGCTAAAAGTGTTTGCATATGTTTTAATGCATTACATAGAGATTTATTGGATATTAAGCCTAGACTTAATAGACTAGGGTTAAACAAATTTGCTGTTGTGAATTGTAAGACTTATGCAGATTTAGTTAAACTCTTTTATGCCAACTTGCGTATGGTTATGTACATGAGGATCGGGTCGCAAAGTGGTATGCTATGGGTCAATGATGAGGATTTGTTTTGGCTCTTCAAAATGCATGTGGGTAGAGTTACAATCCAAATTGAAGATCGAAACATAAGAGATGGATCTAAATTATACTGAGAATAGGGCCAAGTCTATTACTTATGAGTTAATTATGCAGAATGTCATAGTTAAAATACCAAATTTTATAAATAGGACCACATATTTTTAAATTTTACAAATAAAAACACACTCAAACTTTGTTTTGCAAATGCAATATTTTTTAAACTGAATCTCATAAATGTCAGATTCAATTAGATAAAACCGATGTTCTCTCCTTCATGTTCTCATTTTTTTCTCTCTCCTCATTTCTTTTTCCACTCACTCCCTTCTAAACCCTAGCTTGCTCCTTTTTTTCGTCATTCTTCTCTGTCTTTTTTTCCCTTCTCTCTTTCTTTTCTTCCTTTGATCGACAATGAGTTTGACGGCAACCTCCAATCTGGAATCGACGTAATTGACAGCGGCCTTTGATTTGGAAACATGCGATTTGAAAGTCGAAGCGTGAACACGTTCGTTGATGACTGCCTGGAGAGAAATGACAGAGAACATTAGATCTAGAGAGACGGCCTGGAAAGATCATTACACTGTGCAAATCGGTGGTGAAGATAGGTTGCTGGAAGCGATTTGCCGTCTGAGAAGTTGAAGAAGTGAAGGTTGAGCCGGCAAGGGTATGAAGCGCAACAAGTGGGGGGGGAGGGGGCGCAACGGCTAGGAAAACCTTAGTTGCTTGAAGAAGATGTGTTGTTGTATGAAAATTGTTGTTTTAGTCCTTGAAATTGTTGGTTTTTTCATGTAATTGTTAATTTGTCATCAAGTTTGTAAAATAACACCTTTGTACACTTATGAACACCTTTGGACACCTAAATTTTAGGTTGCATATACCTTTATACACGCACACTTATGTACACCAAATTGGCAACTATTAAATAAATTAAAATCTATAAATATTGTGTAAACTGACGAAAAACTGTGTATGCCTATATACATCAATAAATCAGCTTAATTTAAAACTGTTAATTGAAAATTCATTAAATCAAATTTCTTATAAAAAAATTTTGAGACCCCTTTTGAACACTTGTATACACTATTGTAGACCTTCTGGGAAAATAAGATATTTTTAAGAATATTTTTAAAAAAACTCGATTTTTCACCAGAAATTATTTTGCTAATGACATTTTGCTGAAAATCTCGCAATTTCTCATGAAAATGACATTTTTAAAATGTGATTATTTTTTCCGACATTTTTTATAGTTAAAAACTTGAGATGATATTTGTAAACTCAATATATATATAATAGTTAGGGAGTTTTCTTAAACTTTTGACAAGTGACTGCATAGTTGATTGTCATGTGTCATTGTATCTATATCATTACTCTTTAAAAAAGAGTTAAATACACCAACTATTTAGTTAATTATCAAGAGACTTTTTATTTCTTTTATTATTGTTCATTTAAAGAGAGTTGAATATACTAAATTAAAATAAATTAGCATATTTTACACTACACACAAAAAGAAATGTATTGGCATACATTTGTCAAAAGATTGGAAAAATTCTCTAACTTATATATATATATATATATATATATATATATATATATATTAACATTCATAGTTAGGGCTAATTCATATCTTTACTCTAAAAAAATATTTTTTACTATATTATAAATGTGATTGTTTAATTTATTATAAATAAACATGTTGATTATTATGCTTACTGATTACTATTTTTCTAAATTTTGTAAGAGTTTAATTATTTTTAGAATAAATTATGAGATGAAACTAAATATTAGATATTTCCTTAGTCAGCCAATATTTTCCAGTGATTTCTTATTCGGGAGTTCCAAATCCACTTAACCCAACTTTCAGCTTATTTTTTTTCAAATTAATTTGACTATACATTTTTATTATTATATAGTTTGTTTAAAAAAAATATTTTTAATTAAAATTAAATGAGCATAATTTACAGTGCACTATACGAATATTACTTGACATCTATATAACAAGATAAGTTTTTAGTAATAAAAGGAGAGTTTTTGTTTAAATGTTCTTTAAGTAAATTGTTGATATGTGTAGAATGAGAATTAAAAATTTAGCAACAAAATTGATGTCAAGTCAAATAAGTTCGAAATATAAAAAACATCTAAAGATTAAAGACGTATGGGCATATAAAACTCCATAAATCTAAAAAGTAAATTATTTAATTAGAAAAATACAATTAAGAGATTATATAATAAACATATAAGAGAGGGTCCAACACAAATTCTTGAAGAAAAAAAGGTCCATTTGAGAATATTATCTAACTAAGAAAAAAATCTAATATTTAGTTATATTTTCATAATTTCTTATAAAAAATAATTCTTAAAGATTTTTGAGATATAGAAATCAAATTTAGACATAACAATCAACATATTTTTTATAATAAATTAAACAATCACATATATAATATAAAAATAGGTAAAAAGTCATATGTTAATCAACTACGAAACTATTTATCGAAAACTTAGGGAAACTCTCCAACTTAAAATATTGATATTGATTAATCAATCTATAATTTTTATTCATCATACTTTTATCAAAAAAAATTAAATAATTAATTAAAATTAATTTTTTTAAATTATATTTTAACATAAAAATTTAATTATCTTATAAAATTAATCTATACATCACGCATATATAATACTAGTTTAATATTTATTTTTTTCAATAAACGTGTTGTTTTCCCATTACTTATCTTACAGTGATACAACCAGGTGTATGTTTCCTACGAGGGTCTTTAGTTATGACAACCGAACAATCACCTTTACATGTTATAAAAATTATCCTATGAAAGATGGCTTTGCTAATAAATAAGTAAAAATGTAATTGATAAATTCATCCTGAAAAGATAGTAGGGTGTATCAACACCCAATAACTAGTAAATTATTGCAATTTAAAGGTATGCAATTTCTATGAAAATATATTTTAACTTTAACATTTTACTTTTACATCTTGTTGCTAACAATTAATTTTGGTAGTTGATTCATCATAGAGTTGTACATTCAAAAACCGAAAATTCTTATCTTCTAGAATAGTCAATATTTTATGTTGAAACAGTCAATTACGGCACCTTTGAAAAAGAAAAGTGGACCCATGTGGAAAAATTGCTATTAAAACCTTGAAAAGCTATCAAATAAGAATAAGAAATGTTTGTTGGTTAGAATTAAATTATTAAATTGTTTTGATTTTATTTTTTAAAATGTTTAATATAACTCCAAAGCCAATTTTATAATCTAACTTTATTTAGGAGGTGTTTATTTTGGCTAAATTAAATTGATAACTTGTAAAAATAAATTATAAATTAATAGATTAAGATAGATCAGTATATTAAAGTAGACTGTAATATTTTCAATTTTAGCACTCTTATAAAATTGTTTATTTTTCTTGATAGAAGTAATGACAATGGTATTTTTATAACAATTTTTGCTTCCCAAAGTAATGGGTTTGTTAATCATGCCATGTGAGCAATATGCTAATGCTAATTAAAATAAACACCTTTTTCTTTTGTTGTAAACAATCAAACGGTAATGGAATGACGACCACATTTATACAAAATAAACACCTCTTTAAGGAGACGAATGACTATTCTAGTAATAAGTGTCTTTTTAAACATTGAATGTGACTTCAGCTCAATTAATAAATTACAAATTTATATATATATTTTTAGATTATTTTAATTATTCTCACTAAAAATTAAATCTTCGACCTCTTTAGTAATGGAGTTTACACTAATTAGCCACAAGACCATGGGTAACCCACAATTTTTTCATATACATACTTTTCTATATAAGATGGAAGACTCATGGATTAACACAAACACATAATGGCAAAGAGCAAGGTTCTTGTAGTTGGCGGAACAGGGTACATAGGCAAGAGGATAGTAAGGGCCAGCTTAGCTCAGGGCCACGAAACCTATGTCCTTCAAAGGCCAGAAATTGGCCTTGACATCGACAAGCTCCAGACGCTGTTATCATTCAAGAAGAATGGAGCTCGCCTTGTCGAGGGCTCATTTTCGGATCACAAAAGCCTTGTAGATGCCGTCAAAATG
>CAODLS011869904.1:0-20786 GCA_948243855.1 Flueggea neowawraea
GAAGAGAAATTGCTCCTGCTTCTCCAAGAAACAAGCATACTGTATCTATTAAGTTCCTGCTGAGGCAGAAGCGTATCCGTCGGCGAATCAAAGCTTTGCCACAGAACAGGACCAGTTTCAGAACCCAAAACAAGATTTCCAATATCGAGAAGTCTCAAAGAAACAGAAGAGAGTGACGAATCAGTATTGGTAGACCACACAGTGGAATGCCCTGCATCTGTCAAGACAAGATTTGCAGTTTTAAGCAAAGATAGCTCAGAGAGTCTTCCATTTACGGGTATGTCACGATTAGCCATCCAAACTACAGTACAGTTTTCTGGACAAGAAGGGTCGTTGAACCATATAGCAAAGTAGTAGGCGTTGTCTCCAACTGGGTAGAATCCAGCAATGAAGTTTCCATTTGGTGAAACCAAGACTTGGTCTGGGTTTTCCACAGAAAGAGACGAGCCTTTGTTTAAATGGGTTTTGAAGGTTAAAGAAAATGAAAATTTAGGTGAAATGATGATGAAGAACGGCAAAAGTAAAAGCTGCCATGGAGTTGCCATTTTCACTTTCTCAACCAGTTTGTGGATGAACCTTTACATATATAGAATATTGAAGTTTTGCAGCCAAGTGGGGTCTTAGATTTGTTTGGTACTTAAAAGAAGAATAAGAAAGATTAATTGATATTTGGTCAAAAAAAAAAAGGAAAGAATAATTGATAATCCATGACGGAGTTCCACTAGAAATTATAGAAATATATGTTATACGAATTTTGTCTATATATAATTTATTTTTTTCGAAAGAAAATGAATTGCATAATACTTATATAATATTCATTCATTAGTTTCATCATCTTGAACGGTTGCAGAAGTAAATATAAAAGCATCTGAATATTGGGTACTTAAAAAAGGGTTAAATCCTATGTGTATGTTCTTTGGTCCCTAATGTTTCAAAAAAATTTTCTCCGCTCCTCGAAATTTCACAAAATAGTGAGTTGTTAATCCTTGTCCGTTAAATCTAACAGATTTTAATAAAAAATTTATTTTACCCTTTTCTTTTCTCCTCAATTTTTTTCAACACACCCGATTTTTTCTATCTTTAAACCTCTCTTGGCATTCTCTTCTCCATTGGGCAAACAACATCAATGACAAACATAATCAACGTAATGAAGATTAATTACTCAAAATTACTAGATTAATTACTCAAAATTAACTACTTTAAAGCATAAATAGATTCAATTAATCATTTAATTAACCATCAACTCTGACACTATTTCCACTCGCTCGAGTGAAGTAAAATCACACGCTCAACTAATAAAAAATTCTCTTAGTAGTATAATTATTTATCTCTATTATTTATCTTCTTGCTCGGCTTAGATTCGGCTTTGTTGGTTCAGATCCAGAGCCAATCTTTTTGTTCTCTTTATTTTTCTCTACCTCTACCTCTCTCACTCTCTTCCTGTAACTGAAATTTTTCTTTCAACTAGAAATGCTTCAATTTCTTGTTCAAATCACTCAACCGAAATCAAAAGACAACATTTTCCTCTTTTTTTTTCACTTCTAGATCTATTCCTTTGTTGGTTTTTCAAATTCTATTTCTTAGAGTTATTTTCTGCAAAACCCAGAATCAGAATAACAAAAAAGGAAGGATCTTTGTTGGTTTTATGTGTAAACCCATATGTCGAGCATCTGATTCATGCAAATGAAAATATTATATTTTGTTTACATATCATCAAGGTAAACCCATATGTCAAGCGTTTGATTCATGCAAGAACTAGATAAATTTTTGGATTTTGTCCACTTTTGGAGCTCTCGGTTAGTCTAACCTCGTTTGAAACCTCCCCATTGTGATTATTCTTAATGGGAAATTCGAGATTTCATTGTTGTCGGGTTGGTTTTTGCCATCGCTTTCACCGCCTGAAGTGTTAGCCTGGACGATGTATTTGGTTGGTGGGCAAGGACAGGTGGTTAGAGGGATGATGGCTGGAGCTAGAGAGAGAATTGGATAAAGATAGAGAGCCAAAGAGAGTCACTGGAAAAAGAAGAAGAAGGAACAATCAATTTTTATGGATTTTTCCTGGTTCGGTTTTATGTTTTACTAGGTTTAGTTGCCTTTGTTTTGGTTTTTGATGGGTTTGCTTTGGTTTTATATGTGAGATGGGTCATTTTTGTTTGAGATTTTAGATGGGTTTGGTCAGTTTTAAATGGTTTTCTTTGGTTTTAAATTGGGTTGGTTGTATCAATTGGGTTTTTTAGGCGAGGGATAAATCAGACATTAATTTTATTTTTCAAATTTTGTTGCCACATAAGCAAAATCTGGCGTCACATCAACAAAACTAACTGAATATGTGAGATTGGACTAACAACTCACTATTTTGTGAAATCTTGGGGAACGGATAGGAGCCTTTTGAAACGTTAGGGATCGGAGAGAAAATTTCACTATTACACAGGGATGGCATAGGATTTAACCCTATACTTTTTATTAAAATCTATTAGATTTAACGGACAGAGATTAACTATTTTGTGAAATCTCGGGGATCGGAGAGGAGCTTTTTGAAATGTTAGGGACCGGAGAACAGATTTCACTATTACACAGGGATGGCATATGATTTAACCCTTTTATAAAAGTTTAGGGACCATATTGTAATTTTATATAGATTCCAATTTTGGGGTCGAGAGTGTTTGATCTTAGATCGACATGGGTTTTCGGGCGTTGTTTGAACGTTTGAGTTTGTATATGCACGTGCACACATTTCAGTACAACCACAGTACTAGTGTTTCATTTGCTTTGTTTCTGATATGTTTGTTTCTGATATCTCTGTTTCATCTTCCTGTTTTTGTCAGCGTGATCAACCTCCCGTCAGTGGTGCCTAACCGTTAGAGCTTGGACATACATGTGAGTGATGACAATTTCAGACATATAGACTACGTCTCGAAACTGTTTTTGTTTTTGTTGTGATTCGACACACATATTGAAATTGGATTAATCTAACCAGTCTTTGTGAGACACGTATGAGGCATTCTAAAGTGTTGTCCCTCGCTGGGTTCTGACCCCCTTTATTTTATTTGTTTATCATGTTTCTATCTTACAGGTTAACTTTTGACTCCACAACCATTGGACATCTCAACTCAGTGAGGCGTTCATTTATTTGGTTAGTGACGCCCTCTTGGCCGAGCTACTTCTTTTGTTTTAGAGCTCCGCACTAGAATGTTATTGGGTTACTATGTTTATATTTTGCCTTATGGATTTCTCTGATTATTATTATACATACTTCGTATTTGATTTCACTTACACTATATTTTGTTACACTCATTATTTTATATATACTTATATGATTTCTTATAAATGTTTTATTATGCAAACGTTTTGATAAATGTATAATTGGGTAGAGTTTCTGATTCTCTGAGGTTTGTGCGAGATGAGCTGGGCTCCCATAGACGATCTACTTTGTACGCTGGTCATGATTTGAAAATGGGTCGTAACAGGTCCAGTTCAGGTTTGGTCATGTCTAAATATTAGGATGTTTATTTAGTGAATATGTTAAAGATATGTTATAAATAGACTCAAATTTTTTACTTAGTATAATTTTATAATCTACCACAAGTAAACACTTTTTACATAACTTGTTCGTTTGGGGAAATTATTCATTCCTAGTATATTATGTTTTGTCGGTCACACTGATGTGATTAGCTTACTTGGTTCCTCAAGGCTCAAACCCCACTAGTACCTGAAAATAGGTAAAATCATGATTAGGCTGCTTGTATATGGGATCCTAGCCGCCGACATGAGGATGCGTTACGGCGTCCCCATGTCGTAGCACATCCTCTTGCAGGAGGACAGGCTACCGTGTGTCAGGCGCAGAGCCAGTGCGCAATATATATATATATATATATATATTTAAATTCAAATCTGACCGTTGGATCTGATTGATTCAACGGTCAGATTTACTCCAACGGTAATATATCGTTGGGAGCCAAAAAATTACCCTTTTGGTCCCTAACGACTAGTTTTACCCATTTTCCTATAAATGCCACCCTAAACATATTTTTTTCTATCATTTCTTCACTTCAAACACTCATTTCTCTCCCCCAAACTCTCTCAACTCTTAAAATTCTGCATACTCTAAAATTATTCCCACTCTATTTTTTTTCTAAAAAATTATGGATCACAACAATGAAGATACTCAATCCTCCCAACAAAATAATCCATCAAATTTTACCAACTATCAATACTCCCAAAATAATTCATCAAATTTTTCCTCTTTCACCAATTATCAATTCAATCGCAACGCTTTATTTTCTCCATTTCCATATCAACCCCCTCATTCAAATTTTCATAATTTCCAAAATTATTCAACTATGCCATTTTCTCAAAATAATCCATATGTCCCAGTATTGGATAGGTGTCAGGACGGGTTCCCAAGAGGATTCTTCAACTCCAGAAATGAACCCTCGAGCCCACTATCGGTCCAAGCAACCTCGGCCCCGACGGCGGTGCGAAGTACAAAAATTGGATCCCTCCACACTATGTCAAGTTGACCAAATGTTGAATCGCAATTTCCGAAGACTCCATTATGTCGAACGACCAAAATGTCAATTCTTTTTGGAAGAGTGTGGATGCACGCTTCAACCACAAATTGGAGGCAAACGAGCAACGTTTGGGCAAGGCCGTGAAAAATAGGTGGCACACACTCAATAAAATTGTCACGTTATTTAACGGCATCTACAGTTGAAGGAAGACATAGCGATGCTCGACAAAGATACATCGAACATGACTCCTGCAGCACGACGTTTACACAAATACGCTTGTCGAAAAATTTGTGAAAACTATAATTTGTAATATTTTTATTTTAATGTAATATTTAATATTTTAATTGTAATATTTTAATTTTAATGTAATTTTTTTATTTTAATTTAATTTTTAAATTTTACTAAATTATTTTTATTTGAATGAACACTTTTTATTTTAATGAATTTGGTGTAAAAAATATTAAATGAAGTAATAGATAAAAATTTGAGGAATAAAATTAAATTGTGCTTAATTGAAAGTTGATTAGACGTCTTATAAGACTTTTACTGAGACCTTAAATTACTAATAAAAAAATTAAGAGATTAAAAATTAAAAATTTTAATAAAATAATAATTAAAATATTAAACAAACGTCTCGTAGAATAATTTTAAGACCTTGGTTACAAACATCCTTAGATGGATCATTTTATATGAATGAAAAAGATATAATTCAGAAATGTGTGGGTACCATGCCAACTGGCCTGGCACCAAGGTTTTTGTTTCTAAATGCCCACTTGGAGATGAAGAAGACAATAAGAATTCATTTAACCAAGACTGTGGCTACGTGGCAAATTGACTTAAGCTTCAGATTTTATTGTACAACCCAGAAAATACTAGTACAGTAGTATGTAACTAAGACCCCTCATGACGTACAGTAGTGTCCAATGAAAGACAGAGACTGCTGATTGAGTTTTGGGCATTTATTTTAGCTGCCTGCATGCTATTCGTCTTTGACGGCTTTAAGTCACCATCTATCAATTTTCTTTGTTTTTTCTTTTCGCATGTCAAATTTTCATCAAACATCTAGTTCTTTAATTTTGATATTGGGGGGGGGGGGGCGCGCAATTCTGAGGGTCTAAACTAAAATAACTATTGGTTGAATCTTCATAATTCGAAACAATATTATTGTCTTAAACCAAACTGGAGAAATCTTTTTATAATTCATTGTCCTGTAATTTTATTCTTCTAAATTCAAAAGAAGTAGTCTAGGAAGTTGAACAACATCATACGGTGCATAATTAAAAATAATCCAGTACGAAACAAATCTGCAAATTGACCTATGCTATATTGATAAAAACAGACCAAGATCGAATTATATATTTTGTACAAACTAAGAGTATGTTTGTTTTGAAAGAATTAAGGAGGATAGAAAGATGAAGAAAAGAAAGTGGAATTTTCTTCCTCCCAAATTTTTGTTTAGTTTGAAAAAGAGAAAAAGAAGGATGAAATTAAATCCATCTATCCACTTTTATCTTATTCACTTTTTTTTCTTCTAAAATGGAAGGATTTGAGAGAGAGCAAATCTTTTAACACATTTTAATACATTTTTTTATTCTTTCTTCCATCAATCAATCTAACTAAATTTCATATTTATTTTTTTCTCTTCCTTTCTCAACAAACTAAACAACCTAAGGAAAGTTAAAAATCTTTTCCTCCCTCCTCCCTTTCTCATTACCTACTTTCTCCCTTTCTTTCCGCTTTTCGTGCTCTCAACCAAATATAACTTCAGTTAACTTCCTCGAAGATATAGAAAACTCATCAAATTTCAACTAAATCTCATATTTCCGAAGCCATAATAGCATCTTCAAATTAGAGATAATTATAGCTTGTCTTATAAACATTTTACATTTCATTGAAAAATGTATAATATCTTTTACTTTTCTATTAGTTTTCAAAATGTATAGGAAGTATTCTTATAGTTTGAGTACAAAACTTGTAAAAAAATTGAAACAAAATTTCACTGAAGCTTCTAAATGAGTTGTGATTAACTGATGAATAAAATATCTATGCAAGTTTTATAAACTTTGAAAGTACGGACACCAAACGCGGATGTACCACCGGCAGACAGATTGATACACGCGAGGAGTTACATAAAGTGCGTTCAATTTTCTGACTTTTTGGTTTCCTAGGACTATGATAAATACTTGAAGATTTGGCTTTTAGTTTTGGTTGAATAAGGATAACTTGTTCATCAAGCGTGAGACAATGCCTAGAACTTTGGATCCCTGTTTGTATATCTTTTAATTTGGCCGCGGACTGTTAGAATAGCCGATTGGGTTCTCTAATGAATGCAGTGTATCCCAAGTTTAAGTCCTACAATACACAGGTGTGTGTTAAAGTTTTTTTGTGTTGAGTTTAGGCTCGATCAAAAAAAAATCTTTTAATTTGGTGATTGATAGTGATTTTCTCTTTATATAGTATTTGATTACCCAAGTGTGCTTGCTTTACACAGGGGAATTCTCTATGAATGCTGGTTAGGTTGGACAAGTCTCGAAGGAAATGTTAGAAATACTAATCGGTAGTTTTTGTTTAGTGAATATGTTCACAGTGTATTCTAATATTCATAAATATCATAATATATATAAATATAAGGATGTAGAAAAAAAATTAATCACTTGTATCCCTCTTTTTAATTCACAAATACTTATAAGCTCTTTGTTAAGAGTCAAATTATTCAATTTCACGTCCAATATGTCGTTTATCTTCATTCTAAGTATTTGATAATTTTATCTCTTAAAATATGTCATATTAACGTTTGTCAATGGCATTAGAGAAGTATTAAATGGAGATAAATTTTTGTCTCCATAATATTACAATTTGTATTACAAATCAAAATGCAATGCCTGATTCCATGTCCAATTGTGGACACGTGCGTTGCACGTGAATATTATTTTTATAAATATTTTCAAAAATTTTATGAATTGTATGACTAAATTATTATTTATTAAATAAACAAAAATGTGACATATTAAAAAAGTGTTCCAAGTATAAGATACATAAATTGAAAATTATATAAAATTTTACATATAAATGAAAAAATAAACGATATTAATGTAAATATGTTTGAAAACAGAAATGAAAAAACTAAAATAATCATTCAAAACCTTTTTTTTTTTTTTTACAGAAAACTAACATACCCAAAAAATTAAAAAAGTTGTTCAAACTCAAATTTTCACTTATTTTCTGTGGAAACCAAGGATTTTTACTTGTTCTTTATGGAAAGCAAAAAGTTTCATAAAAATAGAATTAAAAATAAAAAAATATTTTTTAAACTAAACAAGCCTTTGTAAATTTTATTTGTTTTAAACCTATTGGCCTAATACATAATTTATCCTCCGAACTTGTTTTTTTTTTCTGTCACTTTAACTGTTTTGAGTATTCTACTTATCATTTAAATTTGCTTAAACAGTTTCAACAATCCCTTAAATTTGTTTAAACGGTCTCAATTGTCTCTTAAACTTGATTAAACTTGACAATTCACCAACTTTTTTAATTTATTATGGGTTTATTATGAGATTTTCTTTTATTTTTTTTGACCTTTTAGAGTCATGAATGATAACTAGAAAGTGAATTGGAGAATTTTGATATTGAAATATATTGAAAAAACTCTTAATTGAGACAATTTTAAGAAGTTCAAGAGGTAAATTAAACGCTTAAAAATTTAAAGTGATAAAAGAGAAAAACAATACAATATTGGGGGCTAAATTATGTTTTTGTCCAAACCTAATCGACCTATGCTCACCCTTACCCATCAATCACCATCCACAATATATGTGGTGCCATGTGGCATGTATATGACTACATGTCATCTACCACATAAGCACACAAAATGACAGATTTGAATTAGTTCACATAATTGAGAAACGTTGGAGAAAAGGTATTTTATATTTTTAGTACATGTCTCAACACATAAATTAAATAAGTTAATAGGTAAGACATAAATTAATGTATGATAATTTACTAATTTACGTATTATTTATTAATTTATTTAGTGTATGTATAAAGACATACACAAAAAATAAACAATAATTTCACTTGTTAATTTTAAAATTTAAAATTCCACGGCAAATATTGGAAAACAAACCATATTTTTTCTTTAAATTAATCTAATAATCAACGTTGAAGTTTCGATTCGTATAACTAAAATATATACAGTTTTTATGTTCTCGTCCACCTTTAATTTCTAACTTTTTTCTGTCATCTTTCCCATCTTAGACTGGTCAACTAATAATCTCAGACAAACTCTTGGAGTTGTTGTTGATTTGTATTTACTCTCCAACCTTATTATTTTTAAATATTTAATTAAATAATTATTAAAATAAATATTATATACTATAATTTTTAAAATAATATTTTTAACTCAAATATTAACTTACAAAATATTTATGTAAAATAAATATTTTTATTATAATTTATATGTTATAAATAAATAAAATAATGAATAAAATAATTATAAAATTTGATAAAAAATTAGTATATTAAAAAAATAATTTATAGAATGAAAAATTAATAAATTAATAATATAATATTAATATAACAAATTCATCAACTTAAAATTAAAATTAGCCATTAGAGATACCTTTAAACGTTACAGTTTCTTTTCTTAAGATGATACTTTTCTTCAAAAAACAAGAAGATGATACTTTTCTTTCTTCAAAAAAAAAAAGATGATACTTTTCTTCAACTCACCTAATTAATGTTCCTAACAAATAACAAAACAGCTACTTTTCTTGGCCTGTCCTCTTCCGTACTCTTTTCTCGTTTTCATAACTAAGTAAACCCATCTCCCTCTGTACAGATTCATTCATAAATTTCCGATAAATGGTCAAACATCGGTTCGCTATCTTAATAATCACTTCCAATTTTTTATTATATTATTTAATTTATTTTTATTATTTTTAAATTATTGTATTTATTTTCACTGAATATTAAAGTTGTAATTATTTAACACTAAAATTTATTTCAATATCAATAAATTATAATGCATTCATTGTTTTTGTGTGTTAATGTTTGATTTGGTTACTTATCAAAAAAATATTTAATTATTTATAAAAATTACATATATTCAGTCAATTAATTGAATAATTATCTACTCTTAAATTTTTTTAATCAAAAGTAATTCTCATTCAGTAACGACAGATCTGGACTAGTTGTATCAAAGCTAATATGATCTAGTGAGTGCTAGTTGACTTTTTTTAATGGGTTAAATTTTATATTATTCTTGTGTAATAGTGAAATTTGTTCTCCGGTCCTTAATGTTTCAAAAAGTTCATTTCCGCTCCCCGATATTTTGCAAAATAGTGAGCCGTTAATTTCTGTTCGTTAAATCTAACAGATTTTAATAAAAAGTATATGGTTAAATCCTATGTCATCTCTGTGTAATAGTGAAATTTTCTCTCCGGTCCCTAACGTTTCAAAAAGCTCCTATTCGCTCTCCAAGATTTCACAAAAATAGTGAGTTGTTAGTCCAATCTCACATATTCAGTTAATTTTGTTGATGTGACATCAGATTTTGCTGATGTGACAACAAAATTTGAAAAAAAAATAATGTTTGATTTATCCCTCGCCTAAAAAACCCAATCGATACAACCAACCTAAATTAAAACCAAAGCAAACCATTTAAAACCGACCAAGCCCATCTAAAATCCCAAACAAAAACGACTCATCTCACTTATAAAACCAAATCAACCCCATCAAAAACCAAAAAAAAGGCAACTAAACCTAGTAAAAAATAAAACCGAACCAACAAAATTCCAAAAAAATTGATTGTTCCTTCTTCTTCTTCTTCTTTTTCCAGTGACTCTCTTTGGCTCTCTATCTTTCTCCAATTCTCTCTCTAGCTCCAACCATCGTCCCTCCAACCACTTGTCCTTGCCCACCAACCAAATACACCGTCAAGGCCGACACTCCAGGCGGTGAAAGCGACGGCAAAAACCAACCCGACAACAATGAAACCTCGAATTTCCCATGAAGAGTAATCACAATGGGGAGGTTTCGAACGAGGTTAGACTAACCGAGAGCTCTAAAAGTGGAAAAAATCCAAAAAATTATCTAGTTCTTACATGAATCAGACGCTTGACTTATGGGTTTACCTTGATGATATTTAAACAAAATATAATATTTTCATTTGCATGAATCAGATGCTCGACATATGGGTTTACACATAAAACCAACAAATATCCTTCCTTTTTTGTTATTCTGATTCTGGGTTTTGCAGAAAATAACTCTAAGAAATAGAATTTGAAAAATCAACAAAGGAATAGATTTAGAAGTGAAAAAAAAAATAGAGGAAAATGTTGTCTTTTGATTTCGGTTGAGTGATTTGAACAAGAAATTGAAGCATTTCTAGTTGAAAGAAAAATTTCAGTTATAGGAAGAGAGAGAGAGAGGTAGAGAAAAATAAAGAGAACATAAAGATTGGCTCTGGATCTGAACCAACAAAGCCGAATCTAAGCTAAGCAAGAAGAGAAATAATAGAGATAAATAATTATACTAATAAGAGAATTTTTTATTAGTTGAGCGTGTGATTTTACTTCACTCGAGCGAGTGGAAGTAATGATAGAGTTGATGGTTAATTAAATGATTAATTGAATCTATTTATGCTTTAAAGTAGTTAATTTTAAGTAATTAACCTAGTAATTTTGAGTAATTAATCTTGATTATATTGATTATACTTGTCATTGATGTTGTTTGCCCATGGAGAAGAGAATGCCAATAGAGGTTTAAAGATAGAAAAAGAGGGAGTGTTGAAAAATTTTGAGGAGAAAAGATAAGGGTAAAATAAACCTTTTATTTAAAATCTATTAGATTTAACGGACAGGGATTAACGACTCACTATTTTGTGAAATCTTGAGGAGCGGAGAGGAGCTTTTTGAAACGTTAGGGACCGGAGAACAGATTTCACTATTACACAGGGGCGACATATGATTTAACCCTTTATAAAATTATATTTTAGTCCCCTAGACATCATAAAGTTACAAATTAGTCCTCAAAGTTCCAACAGATCCTTTAAGAAGTCGAATTCTCAAATAAGTCTCCAAACTCTTAAAAATTACTAATCTATCATTTTTCTCAAAATTACAAATATCTCCTAGTTTTTCAAAATTACAAATCTAGACTCCAAGTTCCCAAAATTATAAATCCAGAAAACTTTCCAAAAATTTACAAAACTAAACTATGGACAAAAGTTTATTCTCAATAGTATTGACCTCTTGATTTTACCAACAAAAATCGAAACATTGGTCGATCTCAACCTCAGGAATATTAATCCATCAACAAATTCACCAAACAAACAACAAATTTTTCCAAAATTAACCAAACCCGAATCTAACCCTAACTCCACCAAAAACTCATTAAATTTCTTAATTCAAAGCTTGATTCTTGTTAACCTAAGTCCTAGCTAACATATTCTAGTAACCCTAAACATCTATTTAATAGAAATCAACCAGAAATCAAGAATCCAACTCAACTCGGCCAAGAACAAAACCCATAAATTTGATGCATAAAACAGAGGGGAAAGAGGATAAAAGATACAATTCTTACCTCAAAAATGGATTAGGAATGTTGGGAAGACAATGGGGGAGTGCTCTAAGGTGATTTAGGAAGAAAACAGTGAATGGGACGGAGAAAATGAGAAACTGATCGGGTTGATGGGTTTAAATGAGCTGCAGTTCGAAATGGTGCGTTTCAGCTTTTTACAAAGGCAACGTACGTTGTTTTTCATACAACGTACGTCGTGCGCCACCACAACGTACGCTATGGGTCAACATTGCACGTTGTAGAGCTCACAGAAACCACTGATCGACAGAAACACACAGGCAGCATACGTCTTCCCGAGTTTCAACGTACGTTGATCATCTCAAACCCAGATAACGTATGTTCTACCTTTCTCAATGTACACTTGCTTGCCTTGACAACGTGCGTTGTGCTTAATGCTAACGTACGTTGTCCACACTCCAGTCCACAGACTCGACATTTCACACTTCCAAACGTGCATCAGACCTCTCTCGAAGTTCTATAACTCTTAATCCTCAAAAAATTCATCCATGACCCAACATCAAATCATCATTCAATCATTATTGGAAACACTCACGAACCTAATCGAATTTGAACGAAAAGCTACTGGAGTCCAACTGAAACAAGCGGGATATTACAGGACCAGAACCGAATCAGCGAAAACCAAAACTAAAATCGCTCAACCCGAAACCACTAAAAACCGCCAGAAATTGGTTTGGTTCCGATTCAATTCACTTAAAAGCCATTGAACCGACAGTTAACCACTGATTAGAACGGATTGGTTAACTATTAGTTTAAGAAAAAAATGGACCATTTATTTAATTTAATTCCTCTAAACCCTCAAGAGAATACACAGACAACTTAATTTAATTAAGTCCAAGTCTTTTTTATTTTTTTTCCTTTTATTTATGTTTTCAAAATTTAATTACTTGTATTATTTACTTCAAGCATATTTCAATTAAATTATTAATTGTATATCTTAAATTTCACTTGTATTTTCTTATTTAAAATTAAATAGACAATTTCTATATTTATATTTATATTATTAACATTGTTTATTAATTTATGTTTTAGAAAACCGTTTCAACCATCAAAATAGAAATGTAAACCGAACCAAAATCGAAACCAAAATCATTTAGAACTGATCCCGGGCGGGTTTGGTTCCAGTTTAATCTCATCCTTAAACCAAAACCAATTGTTCCAAATCATAGCTGTCTACTAATATCATGACCAATGCCCATGACGTGACTGTTCAAACTGGTGCATGCTAACAATATACCGGATAATGCCAAAAGTTAAGAAATTAGTGACCCTGACACATTTGACACTGCCACTTGAAGAAGGTCTACACCAAGCCAACCTGAGATCTCCCAAGTTATGTACACCCTACTGCAATAAGACATATAGCACGTCCCATAAATCGTAAATATATAAACATTCTCACTATTGTCTCTATAAAGAGATAATTATTCTCATTCTACGCTTCACCTCGCTCTTTTCTCATACCCATTCCGACTTAAATATTGAAGAAGTAGGGGTGGCACGGAACCAAAAAAATCGCTAAATCGAACCGAAGCAATTCGATGTGGATGGTTCGGTTTATTTGGTTAGTTTGGTTTATTCGAGTTTTTAATCATCAATTTATACGGTTTATTCGATCTTTAATCATCAGTTTATACGATTTATTTGGTTTTTTTGGTTATAAATTTTAAAAACTAAACCAACCGGACAAACCAAAATTAAAAACTCTAAATTTAATGACCAGACCAACAACCTTACCCTTTCTCTATTCTCTTTCATTTCGATCCCTTATGCTAGTGCAGTTGCACAACAACAGTCACCATTCTGACGCTTCGTTTGGAATTTAATAGAATATGATATGATAGATTAGTAATTAAAATTTAGTATAGTATAGGATATAATAGATTAAGATTATAAAATTTTATTATTTATGAGTTTCAAAAAAATTAAATAGGTTATTTAAAATGTCAATAAAAAAAACAAAATAAGAATGTTACATAATAATTTGACTATTATACCCTCTGATAAATATACAAAAATAATTTTATACTTAATTATAAAAAATAAATAAAATAGTTTAATTAACTAAGATAATATTTTCCTATAGAAGAACATAAGTTATTATAATTATTTTAATGCTTAATAAAAAATAAGTTTACAGTTTCAGGAGGTACTTTTAAGTATATTTAACTTCTTTTTTTCTAGCTAAAGCATTCTCTTAATGTTGAATTGAATTTTTTGGTTAAAGAATTATTAAGCCATGATTGGTGAATGAATAAGTCAAGGAACCCACATGATGTTTGATGAAGCAAAGTGGAATTAAAGTGGCAGCCGTGTGATGTCTTAGTTAATTGGAAATTGAGGGTAGTAAGGACACAGCCCGTGTCCTTACTCGTGTCTTGCACTGTTCTGCTTTGTGTCCATGTTAGCCCGTGTCTTCAAGGCTTGCGACCGTATCTTATGTCCCGTACTCGTGTCTTCATGCCGGACGTGGTTTGGAGATATTTTAGGGTTTCTCCTAGTTTATTTTGAGTTGTATTCTTTGAAAACTATATATAGGTGGTTTAAGAAATTCTTGTAAGCATTTTAACCATTTTTCTAAGAGAATAAAAGAATAGCTCGCTCTCTCTGTCTGTGGACATAGATCGAATTAATTGAACCACGTGAATCTTGTGTTCTTGTGTGATTGCTCTTGTTTAATTCCGCATTATTCTATTGCCTATTTTTCTGACACATTCTTTATTATTCGAGAGTTTGAAGCTGTTTCTTCCCATCCAAGTAAATATAAGTAAATTTCAAATCAAATGAATAAGCAGCTAAGACGCTTCATGTGGGGTATTATTTTCTTCCTTGATATCTTGGAGCATCCTTAAAATTTACCTTTACGCGAATATGTACACCATCAATTGCTCCAACACAATCCTAAAATTAAATTATTGGAGCAAGTTCATATATATAACTAAAAAAGCTATTTTTATCTAACAATACGTACCACTTATTGAAAGTGTTACCTTGAAATAAGGGTAGAATCTATAGCTGTTCCATATTTTGGTGGGTACTTCTGAGCCATCAAGTTGTCGAATGTATTTGTTTTGTAATAAGATTATTGACTTTAAAACTCTATGAAAATGTTGACTAAATGTCTCACCAGATCAACAATAAAAAAACTGCAAAGTTCTGTTTTTGGCGAGGAGAGCTAAAATGTGTAGAAATTTGGAAACTTGCTCTTTAATGGTGGATCTTTGTGCATCTCTAAGGTTGACCTTCTACAACTCGTTGCACAATTTACTAAAACCTTGAGCATTTATACATATAACTTCATGCCCCTTTTATTTGTTTGTAAAAAATCTATTAGCTCAGATCGTATGAAGTCCCTTTTTAATCTAACTTCTCTTCTCGGTTGCTCAATCGAGACTGATTTTGACGTCGATACCAATAAAAATATACCACATAGCAAATTGCTTGGATAATTACTAATTAACGTCTCCTTTTCCACATAGTGAAGCTACTATTAAGCATGTTCATATCTTTTTCCATCAAATTGTAACCCTACATTATAATTTATGCATTAAAAATAAAAAATGTGATCCAACACTTACAAAGTTAATGCAATTTCATATGCGTATAATATTAAGCAAACCACAAGATAATTTTGTTTCATCTATTTAAAAAAAAAGGTGATCAAATACTTATAGAGTTAATCCAAGAGCTTGAATTTTGAAAGCGTCTAATTTAATGCTGAAAAAACATATAGTTTGATGTTAGAATTTATCACTATTATAAATTTCTCTTTAACTATAGTTTGACGATAATTATGGGCTCTCATGCAACATTAATGTATTAGTTCTGCCGTAGCATGATCATACATCACTATGTAGAACACATTCGACCAAAATAATACTCTAAAATAACCAATCAAAGAACCAGAATTAAATTGCAATCCAAATTATTTTTTTCCACGACGGAAAGACAAATCAATCTAGATTATAACCACTCTAGCTTAGCACGATCATACATCACTCTGTGGAACACATTCGACCAATGCATCATATCCTAACAATCCATCTATTCGAATTCAACATTTATATCCAACCTATCCTACTTAATTTATCAACAACACAAAAAAATTCAAAAACCTCTAATCCTTAGGCCATTACCACTACTACTCTCTCCAATTCTTCTTCGCACAACAAGTCGAAAATGGAAAAAAACAATCACCAAAAGAAGGCGATACACGAAAGAGGAAGAAAAACGAACCGTGATAGTGGCAGTGACGAAGCTTCTCCTCAAGAATCCTCAAGCAATTAGCATGATCATCGACAACCAGGACTAAAATTGTATAGTGAACAATTGCAACCCTAATATATGTATAAATAGATTAGGATAAAATTGCAATAAAAAATATTTTTAATTTATTTTTCTTATCCCCTCTTAACCCACCAATTTGGTGGGTTAAAAAAATTAGGAGTTTGAGGGTATAAATAATCCCCCCTTATCCCTTATAAAAAAAATCCCAAATAATGAACGACTAAAATTTTCTAAACCTATCATATTCTATCAAGCTTTAACACTTTATCTAAACGAAGCTTGAGTCTCCGAGGCCACTCAGCGCAATATCCTCTCTCTTCTTGTCACGACCCAAGATCGGACCATAACCAGCGTACAAAGCGAACCAAACCATAGGCTTGACCCATCCTATTTCGCACAAGCCTCAGATTTACACAACATCTACCAAATTCTTTTCACAAAAATAATTATTAAACATAAATAAAAATTCAATTTTCATTTAATAATATAAATAACTGTAATATCAAAATACAAAACAAATATTTATAGGTAAAATTATTTAAAACAAAATATTATTAGCTACAAAACCATAAACCCACAAACTCGAGGTGTAGAGCATCTAACATACATACATACTAGGCCCAAACAAAGGACACTCACTATCGAACTGGATACCTCACTGAGCGCCAAAAATTAGATGGAACAAACATGGCATAACCTAAAATGTTAAGGAATGGGGCGGGTAAAACTCAATGAGGGACAACACTCCAGAACGTTTCCGGAATATCACATAAACCATTTTGAAAACGTTTTCAGAAAATACCACATGCACTTATATACTCGTGTAATACTAATATACACGGGTATATCATTAATTATTAATTTATTAATTGTAAGGTCAAAAAATAAAATATCAATGAAATAATTAATTAAGCAAAAATATTGTCGAGTGTAAAATATTAAAAATACTATTTAAATGCAAGATTGTTATTTAAAAATTGTGGTACTTGTATAATTCAAACAATTAAGCAATTTGTACTTTGTAGAAAAGAATAAAATATATAAAAAATAAAATTATTTTATATTACAATAAATGAAAATATTACATCAATATAACATTCTATCACATTGAATGAAATAGTTAAAAACAACAAAAATATATAAAATATTTAAAGTGTAAAATTTACTAAATCATTATTGAAAATTAATAAAATTATCAAATTATTTTCCATTCAATTATCCATAAATACCTCAATTAAATGCTTAGAGTGGTAAATATTTAAATTAAAAAATCATTCATGTGCCACTTGTCAAATAACTAATTAAACACTTGTCATAAATTTGAAAAAACTTCCTAACTATTATATATATATATATGTAGTACTAAGGATAAGCATCTTCATTTGATATGTGTTTCTTACATCTTAAATTTAATTGTAAATGAAGGATTAAAAGATATTGATGATTGTGTGGGTAAGGTTAGGAATGCAGGAAGATATGTTATGACTTTCTCTGACTAGATTGAATTTATTTAAATAATGTGTTAAAAAGAAGAAAATTGAATGCAAGGCTATATTGTCTCTTGATGTGCTTACTAGATGGAATTCTAAATATTTAAAGTTGGATGTGGCCATTAAGTATGAGAAATCTTTTGAAACATTTGATGAGCAAGATCCAATGTTTAAGATAGTTCTTAAAATTAAAAAAAAAAACTGTTGAGGAAGTGGGTGAGGATGATTGGGTGAATGCTAGAAGATTTGCAATTTTGCTTCAATAATTTTAAGATCTTACTTTGAAGTTTTTTGCTTCTCAATATGTCACCCGTGGCACTCTTTTGCAAGAAGTTAGTGTTGTCTTTTTTTCTGTTACAAGAATGGTGTCGAGGCGAACATTTGGAGGTGTATCAAATAGGGATGAGAATGAAAACCAAGTTTGACAAATATTGGGGAGAGCCGAAAAAGATGAAAAAACTGTATCCAGCTATATTCAATAATTTGCTGGTTTTAAAAGGAAAAGACAAATTTTTTTAGATGTTGAATATTTTCATTAACTGAACCGCTATTTAAAAAAATTAACAAACTATTTCAATAATTTTTTTACAAAATCAAATTCTTGATAAAACGAAACACAAACATCAAATTCAAAACTTGATTTGCTTCCTTCATTTAATAGTTGCACCTTTGAATACAAGAATCATGTTTAATACTTCTCTTCTCACATATGTTGTTGCGAAACTTCCCACTTCATATTAAACTTTTCAAAATTTATCTTTTTAGAGCACATTCTCTCCAATACTTGTAATTTCCAAAAGCAAAAAAAAATTAGTCTCAGGTAATAACTTAATACTAGCATCAGGGAATCGAGTTAAATAAAATAACAAGGATGAACATGCGACCAACCTCAGCATATTCCTCAAGCAAAGGAAACTCAACAACCTTGGAATCAAACTCATCAAGTGTCTTAATCCCATTCTTTAATACATGCAACCCTGTACCATTACAACTATACAATCTATTCAAACTGTGCAGCTAACTACCTTAGAAGCTAAACAGAAATTACCACGCTAAAATGAAAGAAAGAATGAGAAGCCTAATTAGTAGGCTTAATTTGTGAGCCCTGCTCAAAGCCAAATATAATGAATGGCGTCTTGAATTTTCTTGAAATTTTACACTTTTGGTGACTGAAGTATTTCTACAACTTGCTTCATTCTAGGTCTGGCATTCATGTCTTCTTCAACGCATTGAAGGGCCACATTAACAAGTAATTGAATCTTATCCATATCATAATTAGAGGCGATCTTAGGATCCACAATTTCTGCAATCCAAGACTTGGCATTGTCAGCAGCTTTAGTTTTCTTTTCTCTAACCCAATTCACGAGTCTCCCCTGCTCTAAACCCTCTTTATTCTCAGATGGGAAGATTCCTGTAGGATTCCTTCCGGTCACCATCTCCAACACAACCACACCATAGCTATACACATCGACCTTGGCTGTGATAGGAAGACGATAAACCCATTCCGGAGCCATGTAGCCTCTGGTTCCTCTCATTCTTGAAAAGTTCGAACTGTCAATGCCACGTCTATCTAGCAATTTAGACAGGCCAAAGTCGGACACTTTTGGCTGGTAAGCAGAGTCTAACAATATGTTTTCCGGCTTTAGATCACAGTGTAGAATCCATTCTAAGCATTCTTCATGCAAGTAAGCTAAGCCTCTCGCAGTGCCAACAGCTATTTGGAACCTCTTCTTCCAATCAAGTGAATTGGAAGTGAGGTTTTGTGCTAAAGATCCATGTTCCATGTACTCGTACACCAGTAGCCTGTGTTTTCCCTCCGCACAATATCCCCACATGTCTATCAAGTGCATGTGATTTAGCCCTCCAATTGTGCTAGCTTCTGCGAGAAATTCAGCCTCTCCATGCTCGGACTCATTGAGTTTCTTGATTGCTGTGACTCGGTCATTCGGTAACATCCCTTTGTACACAATCCCACTTGCTCCTCTTCCAATCTCTTCTGTGAAGTTCCGAGTTGCTTTCTTCAGCTCGGCATAGGTGTATCTCCTGAAACCAGTGTCTGCAAGAAGGAAGCCTTCATTTGCAGATTTGCTTTCATGCGTTTTGATAACCACAAAAACCCAAAGAGAAGCCATGCCTAACACTTCAATAATCCCAACTACAGAGACAAACCAAATTAGGAAGTTGAGCGACCAAATGGGCTCATTTTTGTCATACGTTCTCTGCAATGTCCGGTCAGGGGTTTCAGCAGGACATTGTACGCTGTTCTCTTGAATTTGCAAGCTGTTGGAGATGTTAGCAATGGACTTCGACACTTTCATGTAAAACACACCTCGAAAGTTCGGAGTTCGAAACCCGTTGAGCAACTGAGTCTTGGGGAAACAATAAGGAACATTATCAGGACGGTTGCTGTAGAAGAACTTCATCTGAAATCCTGTGCAATCGCACCTTTGTGAGCAAATCTCCTTGCACCTTTCTAACGTTGTATTTTCATAGTAACCAATGTCGTAGCCTTTGCTTTCAACATGAGGCAAAGGAACAAAATCAATATCATCATCATTGTTTCGACCATTAACACAGGTAACATTGAACTCTGGTTCACAACCAATAGACCAATCTAGTTCATTTTTCCAGGAAAAACCAGGAAAGCAAGAGCAAGATTTGACACCGAGATTTGGAACATAACTACACATACTATTAGGACCACAAGAACCATGAATCTCGCAAGTATCTTGAATCGCTTGCCACGTTACAACCCAATTAGACCCCGTTTCTCTGCTATACAACCGAAGATTACCATCAAAATCAAGCGTCAATCTTCTTTGAACTCTCACACCATAATCCGCAGAGACAAAACTAAAATTATCCGACGAAGTAAACAAACCAAGATCGTCAAGAACAGCTA
>CAODLS011870098.1:0-23065 GCA_948243855.1 Flueggea neowawraea
ATTTTAAGAAAATTTCTAATTTAATTTATCATTTTAAGTTTCTAGTTTTTTTCCTTTTTTACTTGTATTTTAATTTATCATGTATTGTTAATTATTGTATAGTTATATTGTATAATTAAATTTGATATTGTAACCACGGTATTCCTTCACCACAAGTGAGGGCATCTAATAAAATTTAATGAGTTTTTTTTTTCTAATTTTGTTTAAAATGATGTGATGTAATTACTAGTAGAATAGTTAATTTATTGAAAATTATTAACAAAAATCTTTGGAACACAATGTATTATTTGTAATATAGTTAATTATTAAATATAAAAAAATTTACAAACAGGAAAAAAATTGATGGGATAAAATAACGGATTAAAAACAAAATTTTGAAAAAAAAAAAGGGAACCGAACCGACTGTTGAATCGGTCAAAACTGAAACTAAAACCGAACCAGAACCGGACCAAACATTCTGGTTCTCACATTTCACAAACCAGAACCGGCGGTTCCGGAACCGACAACACCTCTAGGTGCAGGTGAACAATTTAGTTTTTCCTGTAGATTTTTATGTATTGAATATGGAAGATGGTGGCACTCCCAATTCAAGAATGCTGCTGTTAGGAAGACATTTTCTGAAAATAGCCCGCACAATGATAAATGTGCATGAAAGGACTTTAACCATGGAGTTTGATGGTGCTAGAATTGAATTCAATATCAACGAAGCATCCTAATGATTATTCTTTTGTTTTTACTGTTAATTGTGCTAACCCATTGACAGAAAAAATTTTGGACTTGCATGGTGATCATTTGCAGGATGTTAGTGCAATCATGGTAAAAAAAAATAAGGAACTGAAAGAAGCTGACAGTCTGAGTGCTTTACGACTAAGCAAGAAAATGACAATAGGGCCTCCAAATGTAAATATTTATTTAGTTGATGCAGCCAAGCGTGAGTCCAAATCTGTAAAAGGTTATGGAAAAAAATATCGCACCAAGAAAAAGAAAGCAAGAAAAGAGAATGTGGTGTATGTTCCAAAGGAGAATTCTACTATAATTCATTAGGCATTGCCACCAAAAAGAAAAATCAAGGTACAAAGACTTACGTGCTAAATGACAAGAAAGGACGAAGATTCAACTCTGTCCAGCTTCTTGGGAGGCAACTCAAGGTTTTTGTTGTTTTTGTTATTTTTGTTTACCATTTTCATTGTTCTTGTTGATTGATTGATCCAACCATTTTGTGCCTTCATGCTTTGATTCATAATTTTTGAGGATTTAATTATGCTTGGTTTCGAGATTGAATTTGTTTTGCAGAGTAATTGGATTAAGAGAATGATGTTTTGGTGCAAGGAATTAAGTGTGGGAATTTTGCAAGAAGGCGAAACGGCTCGCGACAGCAGCGGTGTTCCTATTTATATGGACTAGGTTGTTTATCTACCAGCCACCCACAGCAACACGGCGTCATTTTGTTCAACATGACCAGGGGAGGCTACAACTTGCTAGATTGAGTCGTTTTACTCACAAGACAGGGGCAGGTTTGGACAAAAGGTGATTTGGTTGTTTGGCTTCAATTTTTATGCCCTACAGATCTAGTTTTGGGACCTCAATTCAGAATCATTGTTATTCTTGCTTCATTCAACGCCGGCCATCATCATCTTCTTCCATAACTCAAAAACCCTATTCTTCCATCCATCACCATCATCCATCTCAACAATGCCAATCAAGTAATCAGAGGCAAGATGGTGTGGCAAATCACTACTTGAGTTGTTACTGTTGGAAGCAGCCGCCGTAACCACCTTTGAATCGCCGCGTTGTGAGGTCGAGTCATCTCGTCGTCCCTCCAAGTAAGCCGCCACGCACAACAGCTGAGTGATGCCTGAGTCACAACCTCCACTGACAATCCAGAGAAGCTTTTCTTTCACTCTTTCTCTATTTAATTTTTATATTGTCTTTTATGTTACATTGAGGACAATGTAGATTATAAGTGTGGGGAGGGGATTTGTGTTTGTTTGTTTATGATTTTCGGTTTCCATTGTGTTTCATATTTTCCTGATTTTTCTGTGGGTTTTTTTTTTGTGATCTTTATTGAATTTTTCAAAAAATTGTTCGTGTTTTGCATTTTGTGTGCTCATGTTTAATTTTTGTTGCATTTGTATGTTGCATACACGAATTCCTTATGGAAGTTTGCAATGTTTGGTGTGAGTTTGTCCTTAAGCATTAGATAATTTGGAACTTTAAGCATCTTAAGGTCCAAAAGTCCAAATATATCCACATGTGCAAAAATTTGAGATTTCTATGCATCTTAGATTCAACATTAAACAACCCCTAGTAATAGAGCTGAAAGGGAATTAATAGTTCAAATTCACATAAAACCCAAAGTTGACATGCATTGACCAAGTTTGACCACGTGCATTGGGATGCGTGCCACACTCATGGGCTATGTTTTGGATGAGTTTTGAAGGCCTACAACTTAGTTTTGTTGTTGAATCAAAACAATTAGCTTTATTATTATTTTTATTAGTTGTTTTTTAAGGAATCTAGGTTTTCCTATTTAGGAGATGTATTTAAACAACCTTTTCTCTCTCGTCCTTCATTCATTCATTCACGCACAACTTGGAGGTAGCCACCATTCTCTCTCAACTTTGGTGTTCTTTATTCTAGCATGTGTAACTAAACAACTTACTAGTGGAGGTATTTCTGAAGTTCGATCCATTGTAGTTGTGAGACTTTGGTTTTATTTGTTATAAAGTATTTCGAGTATTTATTCAATCTTTGTACCGTTGTTCCTTTATTATTATTCATATTGATTGCATGATTCAACCGATTGTGTAATTGAATGAATGATATATTATTATTTAGGATTCATAGTGCGTCACATTAGTCCTAATCTAGGTAACGAACAACATGGATGTATGTGGTTTGGGCATTATTAATTATTGTGGGGTTGAATAATCTGGTTTAAATGAATCACAGCATTTTTGGTTTCACTGGTTAGGATAGTGGTCTCTTTAATTCGTACTGCTGTCATAAATTAAACCTTGTCAGGGCGTCCCGGGGGTTGTATAGTGGTTAGGAAAATAGTCTGCAATGCGTCCCGGTGCTATCAACCAGGTAAGAAGGGATTTTTAAGTGAGTGTGTCATCGCTAGCTGTAACTTTATCTATTCGAATGTTTTATACTGATATTTTGTGCCTTTGATCAACTGATTGGATTGAACGGATGAAATATCTTGGCTAGGCTTTTCTCATTATTGAATTCTTCTTAATTTATTACTACTATTTTATTCTCTAATACAAACTTTAATTTCTTCTTGCTTTCAGTTTCGGCTCTCACTACATTTTCAATAATCTCTTTTTACTTTTCTGTTTCTGTAATTAAACAATTTTCTACCGGTCTCTGTGGATAGACCATGCTCACGGTTTTACTATATTTTTAGTGTTCCCGAGCAGGTTAATATTATTTTGGTGGTTTGACATGCTGTCAGGGCTTGAGATAGTTCGATGAAGGAGCAAATGACATTTGTTTTGAAATATGTGAATAAACTTGGATTAGTCATCGAGCAATTTGTAGGAGTAGTACATATTAGTGATACTTTTACATAGTCCTTGATAATGTTGTTGATAACTTTTTGTTACAACATGGATCATCAATTTTAAGAGTTAAGGGCTAAGGCTATGATGTGGCTTCAAATTTGCGAGTCAAGCTTAATAGATTGAAGACGCTCATTTTGACCGACAACATATGCGCCTAGTATGTTCATTGTTTTGCTCACTAACTCCAACTTGTTGTTGTGTCTATTTCAGAGGAGATTCAATGTGTGAGTCAACTATTTGATTATGTTTTCATGATTGCCAATATGGTTGGTTCTTTGTGCAAAAAATAAAGATGCTCTTCAACAAAAGTAACATGATCAAGTCGTGGAGTGTTTAAAAAAATGAAATTTCAACTAGAAAGGGAAAGCATCAAGAAACAAGTTTAGCTCGACCGAGTGAAACACATTGGGATTCACACTTCAAAACCATTGTTCACCTTCTATCTGTGTGGTCTCCAATGTTAGTAGTGGTTGGAAATATATATGATGATGGCATTGACAAAAAACAATGAGGCATTGTTATGGGTTTAAGTGACAAAAGGGAAAGCTATGAATTTTTATTCATTGCTCACTTAATGAAGGTGATATTGGGATTGGCAAATAAATTGTCACAATTCCGTCAAGGAAAAGATCAAAACATTGTAGCTGTTGTTCGTTTAATTGAAACAACAAAAGCTCAGTTGCAACAGTTGAGGGATAATGGATGTGAAGATTTGCTAGAAATAGTTAATGCCTTTTGTTCTGAAAATGGTATTTCCATTCCTACTATGGGAGACAATATTCCTGGTCGTCTTCGATCCAAACATGCCCCAACATACCACAAAACTCAACAAAATCAACCTGCACAAAAACGATCGTAAATCAATCAATTCAATCAATATTTTTAGATTTTTTTTATAAAAAATATAATGCAGGCCAATTAACTCATCCCACAGAACCTTAGATCCGTTGTTGTCTCCTAATCAAAACAACAACCAAAGTAACACAACCAAAAATCTCAACAAAATATCAAAGCAACAATGAAATCAATCTACAATGTTCTATAATCAACTCATTTAAAGCTATAATCAACACATTTATTGCGTCAAAAAGAAAAAAAATGCAGTAAATCTATCTCGTTGCCACCCATCCCAACTTCAAACCCTAGCAGTACTCATCGTCTCCTTTTCGTCGAGTCACCGCTATTGACATTCGCCTAAGAGGAACACGCGACGTCACTACCAGATTCGCCGCCTCGGTCACCCCTCTCAGCGCCATTCAGATCTATCGCTCCACGCCATGCAGAAGCAACGAGAGGACTGAGACAAATGCCGACATTCTCTTTCTCTGTCGGTCATCGTCGGTCGCTCACCCTCCATCTCTGTTGGTCGTGATTTCACTCGCGTTTCTGGATTAATTTTAGATCTGGTGGTGTGGCGGACATGGTGGAAGGAGGAAGAAGAGGAGGAAAGGATGGTTTCGGGGAGGGAGATGAAAGGACGGTTTCAGGAGGGAGAGGAAGAGACAAACGAGAGAGAGAGGAAGAGAGCAGGAGAGAGAAAGAGGCAGACAGAAAATTGGACCAAAAACGAGATTTTGAGTTTATATATTAAACGAATATGGTATTTTTGAAGTTGAGTTTCAAAACTGTGGTATTTGGGCAACTATGTTTCAGTATTATGATATTTTAAGAAATACAAAACTGATATTTCTATTTGTACAAATCTACTGTTTAATTTTGACACCTCACATAATTAACTCAACCTCTTTTTCTTTGGAAGAAAGATAAGTCTACGAGTACTCGTGGATCGAGTGTAGAAACAATTTGGACTAAGAATTGTAGGGCTTTGCCCCGAAATGAGCCCTTCCAGAAATTCTCACCGACCCAAGACAAGCTCGGGCCGAAGAGGGGGTTTGGAAATAATTTTGAGAAAATCACACAATTATCCTGAAATTAAATATGAAAATTGATTTTTAAGCACAACCCAAACAGTTTATTAGAAATAGAAACATGCTTCAAACTGCTCTAAAAAATGTCAGATGTATGAAGCTTCCAATTAGCTGATATCTCTATTTTTTATATAAGCGCAATTCAAAAAGCCTCCTAAAATCTGCATAATACAATTAATGGATAGTTCTTTTTTCATATAAACGCAATTCAGAGGGTCTCCAAATTTCTCTAAAAATCTTCAGTGATTTTCAAAAGTCTATCTATCAATTTCGAAAAGTGGCATTTCTGAAAAAGTGGTTTCTAAAAGTTTAGGTCTGACATTTTTCAAAATAAGTTTTGAAAAAATGACATTTTTTAATAAAAGTTTGAGCGTGTTTCTATTTATAAAAATTGAAATTATGTTGATCTATTTATCAAATTTGGTATTTTATTTGGAGAATCTGATGTAATTAACTCAATAATTTTCAACGAGCAAAAGACGGGCCTCGGTTATAACCTCGCTAGCTGCATCGTTGCCCCCAGGCGCAAAGATGACTCTAGTAGCATTCTTTCTTTATTTTAGCATGTTTTAGACTATATTACTTTAGATAATATTGTTAATTCGATAGAAATATAAAGTGATCATGTGGGGATTTAATTGTGATTATTTTTTTGTAAAAAATTGCAGTTTATTCTAAGTCTATAATTACGTGTTAAAAATAATTAGAATAAATATTTAATGGGTGTAATATATGTATGGAAAAGGACGATAAATAATCTAGAGTCTAGTAACTTTTTTTCTACTTTAATTTTTTTTTGTTTTCATTATAGTTAATTCAACTTGATATTTTAAAGTGGAGACAACGTAGGTTGGCTTATGAAATATGACATGAGGACCAATGAGGTCACCTAGAGTTACCAGTTGGGATAACGGTGAGCAAAAGTGATGACTATGTTACAGTTACAAAAATCCTTTATCAGAGAGCTATAAGGTTATAGATTCAAGGCTCCAAGGCAAATACAACAGAGATTTTCACGAAGCTTTTAGGCCAACCAGACAACATCAAGAGTAACATCAATGAAGAATCCTGGGTACCTCAAATAATGTGACTGCACCATAGGCAAAGTGAAGATGGCAATGCTAAGGAGATACTTCACTTCGGTTGGAGCTGGTGTTAAGGAGACAAGACCAAGAGATTACGCAGATCAAGGAAATCAAACTATTGGAGAATATCAAGCAAATTGTACAGTTGAAAGCAAATGGAGAAAGTCAAAGAATCAACAGTTATGTAGTGCTTATGTTTAGAATGTCTATTAACACTTTTCTTGTAAATTCCTAAAATTATTTGCATAGCATGCATATATACATTGTCAAATCAATGAGAAACACGGAGCCTTTATTCACTGTTTCATATTTTTGCACTGATGCTTCAATTGGGACTTCATATTGCACAATATGGTGAATTTCAGGAGTTGGGTTTAGTGTATTTCTTAGAGATGGGATAATCTTATTATTAAATAATTTTTATAAAAAAATATGTTAGTTTTTTTAATTATTAGTACTGTGACTTGTATTAGGAGACTGGTAGCAACGTGGGCAAGGTCTGATAACAACCGGTGAATATTTATTTTGATTATTAGACCTCCAGCTCTCATAATAAATGAATGAATCAAGAATACTGCATTTTGTTAAATTATTAAATAATATATTTAATCAAAAAATATTTAAAAAATATTTATTATTGTGGACTAAGTCGAACCAACTCAACTCAATGAACAATCTCAACTCAGCCAAGTCTATGCTTATTCTTGGCATTTAGATTTGAGATAGCATATATTTATTTTGACTCCACCTAGCCAACGATCAAGTTGATTGATGGGATTGTGTGAATCCCTTGTTGAAGTAATCGAATTTAAATTTTCGATTTTAGTCACTAATTCTCACTCTCATTCTTGTGTCTAAGTATTGCATATGATTGTCCCTTAAGAGAGAGACGTATGTGAGAGAGATAATATGTGTTTTGCTGGCGTATTTTGTGATCCCAAGAATGAAAAAAATAGTATCTGCAAACAATCGTCAATGTTGTGAGATTAAACTTGAGATGATCATATTAGTAAGGATCCACTTATTGGTTCCATTAATCTCAGGGCAATTCTATTAATGGTTTTGTCATCAATCTTGGCAAATTGGATTAAAGGTTTTGTCATCGAACTTGGCACACTACAAGAAAAAGCCACTATTGTGTTTTGTCGCAATTTTCTTCGCAAAAAGCTGGGTTGACAATTTTGCAACCAATTTCGTCAAAAAAAATTTGTGAAAAAATTATTCTTTTCAAAATTGGCTGGAAGCTTCCCACCAATTGTTTGCGACAAATTTTGAGACAAAATCACATTTTGTCCCAAAAGGTTGTGATGAAACGACCAATTGTAGCCAATTTTTTGTGACCAAATGTCGTTTTGTCTCAACTTTTTGCTACAAAATGTCATTTTGTCGCAACGTTTTGCGACTTGCGACAAAACTAGTGGTCGTGGCAAAAATGTTGCGACAAAATGACTTTTTGTCACAAAATAGTGACCAAGTGATTTTTTCGTCGCAAAATGGCTGCACAAATTTGACTATTTGTCGCAAAATTTTTGCGATTACATTCAACATTACTTGAGGTTTAAATTTGTCGGCGACATGATTTATTGACTTCATTAAATATCTCCATTGTTAAAAAAAATGATCAACATAAGATAATATTCATCAAATAATAAAAATAGTTATTGCATCAAATAATAACAATAGTTGAATATCTCCAAACCGAAAAAACAAAGGATTATATGCATAGTTGTAAAATTAATATTATTGGAATAGTAATTTAATAAATAACAGAAAAAATATTAAAATTCAATACATAATTGAATATGCAAGGTATATTACTTTTTCTAATCGAAATATACAAATTATATTACTTTGAATACTAATCTATTAAATTACATATATCACATATATATACTCGTTATATATTGATAAATAAATATATTTACTCATTATATTGAAATGTGGTAGTAGATACGCTGAATAAATATATTTGTTTTATCTTGATCATAATATAATATTATGATGAGGACGACGAAGATGATGATGAAGAAGCTGATGAAGATAAGGAGGATGATGACGATGATGAATGAAGTTGTTTGTCTAATAAATGTTCAAAGGTATACATAGGTGTACAAAGGTGTTCATAGTTGTTCACAAGTGTACAAAATGTTCACAGTTGTTCAAATGACCCAGATGGGACAATTATCAAGGAAGACAATGTCTTTGTTGAGAACTCAGACGTGGAGGAAGATCTTTTAGATGATACTGACGACATAGATGACGAAGACGAGTGAAAAGTTTGACGAGGATGATGACGAAGATGAATGAATTTGTTTATTTATTATAATGTATTTATTATAAAATTTTCCCTCTCATGAAAATTAAACTTCACCACACTTCTTAGATTTGTCTTTTGGAGGACTCGAGAATAGGGTATTAGCTTTGCATAAGCCTCCTCGTGAGTTCCTTCTATTGTAAGTCTAATATGGAGCTTAGCTTTGTATAACTTCCACTTTTTACAATCTAGACCATAATTCTTTGTCAAATGAGTTCTCATTGCATGGTATGGCATGTCAGGTTGAGATATCAATTCGTCCTTCATTTGCTTGTATATCTATAACATAGTAGCTTATGAATTATGGTGATTAACTCTTTCACAAGTGTGAGGCATATTTGTTATCTTGACCTTGAAAGTCATATCATCTTGCAACCTACTAGCATGAAATATCCACTTACAGCCACCAACTGCACACACAACCGTCAATCTGACTTTCTCATTCTTAGTCCTCACAATGTCATATCCTCCCTTGACAATATAGTCTCACAAAACTTCTCCGACATGTTTAACATATTTAAAAATCAAGCCACGTCTCCATTCAAAATTCTCATCCATTGGACCCTTAAAAAATTTCTCACAACCTTTCAATGGATCTATGTTATCTGCATTGCTGTTAGAGTCAGATTCATTCACCTTCCCATCTTTGTCTTCAGTTTGACATTCACTCCAATCACCTTCAGATTCACTACCATCAGAGCTACTTGTTCCACTACCTTCAGTGCTATCACTTTCAATGTCATCACTTTCACCAAATATATTCATCGTCAGAATCGTCGTATTCCTCATCAAATAGGACCACATCATCATCCACTTTGCTGCTCCTGAAACGATAATGTCCTTTTTTTCTTTTCCTTCACATGAGCTTTTGTCCTAACTCTTCTTACTTTTGTTTTGGTTTACTTACACTGTGGTGGATCCTTTTCAGGCTCAACTAAATTCTCATTCTCAGCCTTACTAGGCATACCATGATTTTCACTCTCAACTCCATTGTCATGATTTACAAGGGTTTGTCCCTTGTCCGATTCAGCCTCAGCCTCAACTCCAGTCTCTTTTTCAGTCTCAACTACACTATCATTCTCAGACTCACTAGTTGTGCCATGATTTTCATTCTCAACTTCATTCTTATTTTCAGCCTCAACCTCATGAACACTCTTAACATCGAACTCCTTTTCAGGCTCATAAACAACAATAGGACAACCAACCTTATAAATTGTGATAGGTATTTTCCTTTCATGTTTGTAGCTCTCAAACATTCTAATCACATCTCTACATTCTAATCACATCTCTGTCATTCTCAATAGCAAACCCTTTACCAACTACAAAAGTAAGAACAAAACTTGCTTCAATAAGAAATGACTTCATTGCATGGTCGAACAGATCCAAGTATGAGTAGCGGTCCAGATCAACGTTCTCCACGGTGACATGCTCAAAGTCGTGCATAAAATTTATGTCATGTTCTGTCACTCCCATTCTGCAGCAACACAAAAAGAAATTAAGGCCCAAGAGGAATCAATTTCAACACTTAAATTGATTTGTAATTTACTTACTTTGATAGTCAGAGATATCGATTCTTGCAATCCAACGCTTTATTATCAAATGCAGTCTCAATTTCTTCGTCGATTTCTAAAATTAAAAAAATGAGAGAAGATATTAGAGAAATTAGGCTTGAGAGAAGGAGATGGATTTGACCGTCCGAGAGAGGGAGTAGAAGTGGGTAGGCACTTTTCAAAAGACATTAATTAAGACAAAGAGAGAGGAGCCGTGTGTTTTGGAGGGAAACATACGTCCGACCTAGCATGGGCAACACAATCTTTTCACAATTTCCATGGCGTTGGACGAACGGCTGAACGATTCATGGAACCTTGGGGATGGTAAATGAGCTTTTTTAAAACTGAGGGACCGAAAAAAAGATTTCAATATAACACAAGGACGGTAGAGGTTTTTGCCTTTTTATTTAAATGGAAATACATGCAAATTTAGTGACCAATTGGTCGTAACGTTTGTGACCAATTGGTTGCAAAACAATTGGTTGAAACAACTTTTTTTTGCAGCTAATCGAATTTTTTGATGAATTTTAGGCTGCATTTTGTGAAATTTTCCTGACAGTTTATGACCAATTGGTCACTACGTGTAGCATCCAAACTGTCACAAAAAACTTGCAACCCATTTGTCACAAAATTTTGTGACCAATTGGTCACTGACTTATCTGTTGACTCTGTCCTAACTCTTGCAACGAAAAAGTTTTTGGTCGCAATTTTCGCGACTAATTTTGTTGCAAAAACTGTTTTGCATCCACGTTTTTTGCAACCAAATTTTGTGACAAAATTTTGTCACAATGCTGTTTTTGTGACGAAAACATCCTTTTTGCGACCAAATTCGTTGGTCACAATTCTGTCATATTTTGTAGTGGTAAATGTAAGGTTCTTAATGCGGAGCTGTGGGGCATATATAAAGAATTAGATCTAGCTTGGAATGTAGGTTACAAGAATGTCTATATTAAGAGTGACAACCTCATTGCCATCATCTGGATCAAAAGACAAGAGGTTGTTGCTAATGAGCAGTGGGGACTAGTTGACCCCATCAAAAGGATCCTTAGGAAGAGCTGGAACGTGACCCTTTCGCATGTGTACATGGAACCTCATTGTAGATTGCCTATCCAAGATAGGTTTTTCCTATTCTAGGGGACTACATGTTTTAAAGCATCCACCGGCGGGTCTAATAGACGTCCTAGCCAGAGACAAGGAAGGTTGTGGCTAGCTGTCAATCCTAAGCACCAGTGTTGGATTTCCTTTGTTTCTCTGTTCCATGTTTTTGTCTTTGTATTGTTTTAAACTTTTTGAATTTTGAAACTATAACCATGGTATTCCTCAAATATAAGTGAGAATATTAATAAAATAAATGGGATACCGTCCTCTTTATCAAAAAAAAAAAAGTTGATTTATGGGAATGTGTGAATCCCATTCTTGTGTCTAAGTATTGCGATTAAATATCCCTTAAAGAGAGAGAGGCATGTGAGAGAGATTGACGGTAAGAAACAGAGATTGTCTGCAAGAGAGACAATATGTATTTTTTTTGGAGTGTTTTGTGATCTCATGAATGAAAAAAATGAGTGTGTGTTGTTATAATTTTGAGTATATATAGAATGGTATAATAGTATCTGCAAACAATCGTCAATACTGTGAGATTAAAATTGACGCGATCACACTAGTAAGGATCCACTTATTAGTTCCATTAATCTCATGATTCAGAAATTAATTTCCCTTAACAATTGATAATTGTTCTTTTGTCATTTGTGTATATATGGGTGGCGAAAGTGGACCTCAAATATTAGGGGCATGGCAAATGGGAATTAGGTGTGGGTAAAAAAAAAACTAGAGTGGCTTGTTTTTGGGATATAAAGCTTAGTGGAGAATGGACAATGATTAACGTTTTGTTGGAATATATATATATATAATACATGGAGTATATTTTTTTGATATTTGACACTTTCTATAATCGATATTTGATATTATATTCTTCTTATCCAATTTTTGAATATCTAAATGAAATATAATTTAAATATTTAAAATTTAATATGCAATTGTTTTTATAATTTTATGATATTTATATTCATATAATTTTTATATTTTATATTTTTTTAAAATTGGAGACAACTTTTTATTATGGTCTCGAATATTTATAAGAAAATAAAAATAGATTCATAGTATCTCAGACAAAGTCCGGAGATAAAACTAGTTCTAGTTTATGCGCATACTATATTTACTATATTCCTTAGAGATGGGATAATATATTCTTATTCTATTTTTTTTTTAAATCTAATTGAGTTTCTTTTTTTTTCTAAATTATTTCTATGACATGTATTAGGCGATTGGTAGCAACTTGGATAATATTGGATAACAGCCAATGAAGTTTATGATGATTCATTTCACGCTTATTCTTCAACTTGCAAATTTTTTTCCCCCAGACCAAATTGAAGTATTCACACACTATGTCTATAAATATAAATATATGTAGTTTCTTTGTTATATACCCATCTCAATTCCTTTAATTTAAGACCAAAAAAAACAAAAAAATGCTCCCATTTATTATATACCCATCTTGCTTTCTTTTCCTTCTCTATTTCTTTGTTACGAGGTACAAAAACTTTTGTTGCCGTCAACCACAATTGGTCCTGAGTTCTGCACTGTTGATAGTGCTGGTCGTGGCCCTTACACTGGGGTCTCGGACGGTAGAAGCCTCAAATATGTCGATCCAAGTCATGGTTTTGTAGATTTTTCCTTTTCTATTTCTAATAGGTAATTAACTTTAATTAAAGTTATAATAGTTGCAAAAACACTATATAGTGACAATAACTTTTACATTTTCTTGTAAAAGAATAAAAATAATTTTTTTTTACATCTTATGCATCTTCTATTGAAGAAATATGTACTTATTGTTATCCTGGTGTATCTTGGTAGTAAGAACAGGTGACCGCCTTGTAAAAAAAGTGTTAAAAAAATATAATTATTTTTAAGTTTAACATGTATAATTATTCTCTTAAATTAGTAACCTTGATTCGCCACTTGCTGTTCTTGATTCAGGTCTAAACTGCTTTGTGATGGCAACTTCAATTCTGCCATAGAACCCACTTGTGGTCGTCCCATGGGATTGGGATTCTACTACATAACTGGTTCTCTCTACATTGCTGATGCCTATTTTGGGCTAAGGAGGGCTGATCCAAGTGGTGGCATTGCTGCACCTATTTCTCTATCTGCCGAAGGAATTCCTTACAAGTTCCTTAGTGCTTTAGACATTGATCAAGACGACGGAATAGTCTATTTTACTGACGCTAATTCTAAATTTCAGCGAAGAAAAGTGTTATTCAATATGTTTAAATAATTAGCATGTTTTCCACATTTTTTTTGTCAGTAAAAAGGGGAGTCATGAGCTACCAGTAATAGCATATTTCTGTTGGGCGTGACCATGCAGGCAAATACTCTCCGCCGTGAAATGTTGCTTCACTCGGTAGTGACCGAAGGAGACACACCACGATACCTGCTAGGAGTTGACGTTAGCCTATTGACAGAGATATATGAGGCCAACCGGAGAGACAGGTGTATTTCTTTTCAACATTTAGCATTTAATATGTTACTCGAAAAAATGCATTTAATATGTTTTTTCCCTGAAAGTTATGCCACTTGTTTTTTCTGTACAATTCAAAAAAAAATACCATCCACTATATGTTTTTTTGTTGAACAGAACTCCACTATATGTTATTTGATATTAACTGAATAGTGAATTTAATATGGCATTTTTTTACTTTACTATATATTTTTTTCTGCCTTTTATTATAGTGAATTGAACCCGGCATTTCTGAGTGGAGACAACACACGAAGGCTAATGACATACGACATAAGAGCTCCACTAACGTGGGCTTTATGCCCGCGTTTCATGCTTGCCTGGTGGCCACGTAAGCAAGGTGCCCTTTCACATCAATGAAGCGCTGCACTTCATGAAGCGCTTCTCTGGTGGGGTCCACTGACAAAGTGGACCCTACCTGTTTAAACTATATGGTTTATTATATTTTTTTTTTTTTTTTTTTAATTTTTTTTTTTGAATTGTTAAGGTGACAGAGATGAATGAGTGAAAAAATATTTAATTATTGAGGTGACTATGTATTAATCTCTTAAGAGATTTATGGAATAGAGATACTCTAAGGACGAATGAGGTTACTGTGTTGCTGCCCGTACCACTTGTTCGGCAAACTAACCATGTTGTCGTCCACGTCATGTTGCCCACGATCTCAGAACGATCATTAATTATGTTTATTAGAACTTTCAACTAGTTGAAGTAGTAGAAGTCTAAGTAAATTTGAATTATAATAATGGATTAATGAAAAAAAAGATCCTTATACTTTGTATAAAAATGATTATTTTTTGTGAACTATCGATACAAAATGTCCAACTGCTCGTCACATTAACTAACAATGTGGCAATGTTGATGCGACAATCTTTGTATTGTTCCATCCGACGTAGACGAAAAAAAATTATACCTGGTGATGACGTGGAATGTGAATTAATAATAAGCTATTATTACTTTCTTAATCAATATAAACTCGATTTTCAATTTAATATCAACGTTGAATAAAAATCAACTCAAAATCAATGCAATATCAACTCAATTTGCAATTCAGAAGGTAATTAATCCATAAAAGATTTCTTCCATTGACAATCATTCTTATTCCTCTCGTCACAAAAAAGAAATCTCGACTCCTGAATGGCTTGTACATCCATAGAGATACATTTTATGGCATTTTACATGTTCAGCTTTATTTTTCTAGCATTTTGAAAAATTAAAATCTTAAATGACATTTGTCAAAATTAGTGTTTTATTTTGTTATAAAAGTGTGATTTTCCCAAAGAGGTTGTGCAAATTAATGGAATCTGAACAATAAAGATTCACTTTTGGATGTTGCACAAAAATAGTGAATACACACAACGGGAGTGCATCTCTTAGTACAAGCACCCAAACAATGTACAAGCAACCAACACTGAGATACAACTACATAAAGCAACCATAAGAAAAACAAGGGAACTTGTAGGGTGTTCACGGTTCGAGTCGGTTTGGAGATTGCAAAATCTCTGGATCCGTCACAAATTTCGGGGATCCCCATTTTGCAGGATCCAGAACCGTCCCAAAATTTCAGAGATTTCGAGACGGAGATTTCGGAAATTCAAGACGGAAACGGTTCGGAGGTCGGAGATTTTTGGACGGAGACAGTTCGAGGATCGAAGATTTTATTCACTAAAATTCAACTTAAATACAAAAATATCCCATTAATCATATTTTAAAAATATAAACAAATTACACTAACATAAAATTAAAGTCACAAATACAACCAAAGGCATTATAGATAGAAAAAAAAAACTTCAACATTTAGTTCTTCTTGAGATATTTAGGGTTCTTATTCCAAGTTTAGTTGACAAAATATAGTTAATAATATCAATTATTTTTGTATATAAGGTGTATTATTAATTTATCATACTTTGACTATTAACTAAAAGATTTAAATGGATAACAAAATTAGTTTAAGAATTAGGAGTTGCGTTTTATGGTATAAGATTTATGAAATTATTTCAAAACAATAAAATGTTCTTGATTCACTTGAACTTTAAGTTGTTAAAACTAAATTATAAGTAGTAAATGAGTTTTAAATAATTTAATCGAATTAATTTTGTAGATTAGCATATTAGAACATGATGTATGATGCTAAATCCTTTCATGTAAGATTCTCCAAAGTCCCCTCACTTCTTGCCTAGAGAAGAATCAATTTCTATTCCATTTTCCTCCATATTATCTTCTCAATTACTTCAAATCTGTAGGGCCTCCTCAAGAGGAAGCCATGAAAGGCACTCTTAGGAATTGGAATCCATACTTGATTTTATCCAAGATATCTTTAGATTGGACTCAATTCAAAGTTTCAATCACAAACCATCTCGTAAAATCAAGTGTTCTTTTGGATAATTACACCATCGTAGAAGAGCCTAAGGAGATGGCAGCACCAAAAATGGTGGCATGCCACACCATGCCATACACTTGTACTGTTTTCTATTGCCATTGTCAAGTGAGTGAGAGTAAGTATTTTTGGTTTCATTGGCTTGAGAGAGTGGAGGTTGGGTTGAAGCTGTTTGCCACATGTATATCTCTCAATGGAGCCAAGATCACATCTCGTTTCACATGCTAGGGTTCGAGACTGGGACCTCCCATGTTTGCCATTTCTTTCCAGATGATAATCTTGTCTACGTTCCTACGCCTAAAATGACTACTACAGATGATATGTGATGACCTTATGTATCAAAGAATGTGCTTGTTTGCTTGGTGTAGTAAGCATAAAAGTTGATGAAATAAATGTGGACGTGCTCTAAAATGCATTTTTAAGAAGGCCGTGCATTGCACAATTGAGTTGCCATCTTCCAATAAGATCATTCCAATCAGCCATATTACCTTCGGCACATTTCAACTAATCTACAGAGGATGATGCTGCAGATGATTTGATTCTAGAAGAAGAAAACTACTAATGCAAGTAAATGTAATTGTAAATAGAGATATACACATTTTTATACACCATAAAAATCTAAGCACCGTTTTAAATTTCTATGAAATGTGCAGGGGAAACAAACCATAATGTCAAACTGACACTGTCATGAAAAACAAAGATTCGTCATCGAAAAAGAAACAGTATGTCATATAAAACGCCGTCATAGCAGACGACTAACATTTCCATGCAGCTGTTTCAAGTATTGAAGTAGCCTTAAAAACATATTACCAGACTGTTGCATCAACATTATGGTTAACAAATTCAAGATTGATTTAGTGTGATGATGCACGCATGGCAATACCCCGCCTGAGCCCAGCTAGAAGACCTACCAAAATCATCCCTCTTGCGCATAATCTAATGTGTACAGATAAATTTAAAGTGGTCGCCTCATTCATGTCCTCTTAATCCTCGAAAATGTTCCCGTCTCCGAAAAGTAAGTACTCTGGGTTCCACTGCCGAGTTGGTGTGCATGAGCTTGTGGATTTGTAAGCTCAATACCCTGTAAAAGTAAATAAATGCAGGAATAAATTTAAGGAAAAAGAAACCAAAGAAATCTCCATATTCAGAGTTTGATTCCGGAACAGCAGGGAAACATATATCTACAAAAACATGTAAATCAGTATATATCAAAATTGCAGTCACTCTTTCACAGGGATTACAAAAAAGATCACTCAGACATGCAAATTTCAACGGCAAGGAAAATTCCTATACCCAAAATGGCAGAGCAAATACAAACCTGCACAGGCGTGAATGCAAGACTAGAAGTCAATCCAGAAGTCGCACCACTGCTTCCATATGGCCTTTCCTTGAATCTGGAAATCATGTAGAAAGATTGAATGAATAAAGCACCAATGAACTCTGCCCATAGTATTCAGCTTTTCTTGAAAGAATAATGTATTCAGCTTTTCTTTGGTTTTCTGAAAGAAAGTAATTAACAAGGAGTACTAGAAGAGGACATACTTTTTTGAAACTTTCGCAGCAAGTTTGCTCTGCCCAACTGATACACGAAGCTTGCCACTACCAGCCTGGCCAAGCATTCCATAACCTTCCCCCAGTCCATCACCTATTGACAAAGAGCACAGAGAAAACATAAAATAAAAATGTTAAATTTTGGCAAAAACAATAACAGAGGAAGTACGAATAGGATCCATCAAAAGACAGAATAATGTACATTCTGACAGAAAATAAGCAGTCGAATTTAGAGTATACTTTCAAGACTTATTTTGTGCAACATGATATAAATAAAAGAAACATTGTTGTAATTGTTAAGGATCTTTTAATGATACCTAAAGAGCTCTCTTCGGGTACACCAAATTGCATCCTATTGGCAAGTTTTCTCATGTCTGTCACTGCATATCTGAGGAAAAACCAAATAAAAGAGTTATCAACAATATCCAAAAATGTTAAGGACCAATTGAAGACAAAAATTACACAATCTTTCATTACCTTTCCTTCATTTTCCTTAAACGCCTACCACCTCTCTTTTTCTTAGGTTCAAAATCAGGAACAGGAAGAGGTTTAGGTTGTTTTGCAGGAGGAGGCTCCTGCCACTTCTCAATTTTCTTACGAATCTCCTCCCGAAGTTTACGTCCAGTATTTCCAGATGGATCTCCTCTGATAGAGTCTACTCGTGCTGCAAGGGTAGATTTTGTGGCCAAGAGTCGGCATGCACGCATTCTCAAAGAAGGAGGTGTGCTCTGAAATACCTCAGTCTGCTCAAGATAGCCAACACGAAATTGAGATGTTGCAGTAGAAAAACCTGCCAGGTTCTTCTTCTTGGCACCAAGGAGCTGGACATTACAAGCAGGCATGTTGGCTAGTGCAGACAAACCACCAGCAATTCCTATAAGTTTAGCTGCAACTGCACTCCCAACAATAGCAGATAGATTTGGTGCGATGTATCCCATCCTACTTTCAACAAAATCAAGGACCTTTTTCTTTGCTGAATCAAGAGCAAGAGCTCGGTCACATGCATCAATTGTCTTCTGAAGAACTTCCTCAGGTAGTGGTTTTCCACTTGTTGTCGATGCTGTAACTGAGATAACCATAATGATAGCTGAAGGTAAAAGCCCTTCCAGATCTACCAAGGTTAAATCCATCTCATTCCCAATTTTCTTCACAACCCGAGCATAATCAATGGGGTGATGCACCAGAGATTCAAGCTCTGGAAATTTCAACCGGTACTTGTCACGAATAAAATTGTGGATGATAATGATTTCATTCTCTATATCAACTGATAAAGCATTGCAGTCCACAATTAGCTGGTATTCAGGATCATCTTCCAATACTGTCCCTTGATTTGGCGTATCAGAACCCTTCTCAAGTGCATCTTCCACTTTCTGACATTAAAGCAGAAAGTTAGCCACCGTATTCATATGACCATCTGCATCATGGAAAGCTAAACAAAACAAAAGTTCTATCGTAAAAGATCATAAAAATACATGCAAATGCGTGAACTAACCTGCATTAAATCGTTGTATCTTTGAGTTTTCTGTAATTTTGACACACTATCCAGTTCATCATAGTTAAGAGCTTCAATATCTGCCATGTCTCCATCAATATCTTCTTCCATGTTGGCAGTTTCATTATCCTCTTCCTCCTGTACAAAGTCAATAATTTAGAAAGATCAGCTTGCTAAAGTTTCTATACACAAGCTTATGTGTTTTCCTATCCACCTATAGATGTGCACGCCATGTTAACAAATATAAACAAACTCCCAGTGATCTGATGTAAAAATCCAAAGAAACATTAACTATCAAAACATTGGCGCGAGAACAAATTAACTTACGATAATATCAGCTTCATTATCAGATAACTCATCAAGATCTGCAAGGAAAGAATCCGCAAGGGTTGCCTGAAAATTTGATAAAGCAGACTGCAATGAGCAACCTCATTCACAAACATTCTAATTTCTGCTATCATTGAAATAAGCACAAACCGAGAAAAGCATACTAAACCTGTCCAACATCACAATTTCGAAATTCGAACCAAATTTTCTTTTCCGATAATGCTGTTATGTATAAAAATCTAAACTCTAAATGCGAAAATTGAAATTGACAAATTTTCTTTCACTATCTCACACAGAATCACGTCCCCTAAAAGAAAAATTAATTCAACTTTCTCCAGCTTGGAGGAGAAAATTCAGACTAAATATTTAGGCAATCTCAATAAAGTCTCAACAACTTCAATAATATAGCAAAATCGATACACAGAGATAACAGTAGAAACTAACCATTCTTTTACTTGCAGTCGAAAAGACCAGTGCTAAGGTACGTTCTTTCTTGCAGCTATCACTGTACACAAACAAGAATGAAAATCGTCATACAAAAAATAAAAAAAGCGATTATGCCGCATATAATTGAAGGATTTGATATGAATTGTGAAACCCTAACGAACATTTGTGACTAAACTTTTGTGACTTTATTGAAAGTGAAACAAAAAAAAGTTTAGTTACTATACTATGACATCTTAGAAAGTTTTGTGACCATAGATGTAATTAGCTCTCCCTGCCTTGTACCTTCTCTTCTCCGTCTCCATTTTGCTATCTCGTTACTGCACTTGCCTCTCCTGCCACACCCACAGTCGCTTCTCACACTCCGATCAATTGAGGTACAAACACTTATTGATTCTTGATTCCATGTTCTAGGGGTTTGGCTCAATACTCCATTGCTAATCTCTGTCGCTTCATTCACTTATCATGCTTACTGGGATTATTTCCTGATGGTTTTTTGGTTTTGAATCCTATGTTATTGTTTTTTTTAAATTTGATGGGAATTTACTCGGAAATCTCGATTGTAGTAGTGTGTTTGGGTGAAAAAAAGAAATATATCTGCTATTCATAATGGATCAGTGTTTCAAAACAGAAAAGTAGAAATTCGTCGTTTCTGGGGGACTATTAAACTATGAACATACATAAGAAATTCTTCATTTCTCTCCAAGTTACCAATTAGCTTTCTTACTTCATTCAAATTTCTAACTTGTATTATCAAGTTCATTCTAGAAAATTTAAAGCTAAGTACTAATTAAGGAGTGAATTTAGGATAACTAAAATTAATTAAAAAAATGAGTCATGTTTCATGATATGCGACTATCAGTAGTCATTTCTAGTTTACTATAGGTGGGTGTAGTAATTAATTTTTTTCCTGCTTTATTTTAATTTGTAACTCCTTCTGATAATTATTTTGTTTTTAATTTATTTTAATTTGTAACTCTACCTGCTCTTTACAGCTTAGTTTGTTTCTGAAATGGTTTGGTGACAGAATTAATAGGAGAACACAACTTTCATATCGTGGTTTTTGTATGTCTCAGGTGGGTTGGCACAATTGTACCATTTGAAGCAGCAATCAACAAACCACCTCAGAAATGGCCTGGCACCAATTTCTCTCCTAAATCACCAAACCCAAAAACCCTGAACCCAACCATTACTCTCTCCTCTACGCCGCCTTCTCTACCTCCATCCTTGTCACCAAAACCCCAAAAAAGCTCAAGAAACCCCGCAAAAAACCACCATCTGCGTGAACCACCCCAGTCCAGTCATCCTTCACTAGTATCCCTCACTTTGAATCCCTCCTCCTTCGTGATGCTCACTTCCGATTCCTCACCAAAACCAAAATCTTCCTCTCCCAACAACCAGAACACATCCTTCGCCTTGATGACGCTGGAAAGCTCTACCGCGAGCTTGGCTTTCCCCGAGGCCGCAAAGTCTCCAAATTTCTCGCATGCCACCCCCTTCTGTTTCAACCTTACCGACATAATGATAATAAATCTGGATTGGGTTTATAGACTTGATGGAGGAGCTTCTCAAGGAGGAGAAGAAGAAGAAGAAGAAGATTGTGAATTCAATGGAGAAGGATAGGTTGATGGGGTGAGGAAGTTGTTGATGATGTCCAAGCGCAAGCGGATTCCTTTAAGTAACATTCATAATTGTCGTTTACTCTTTGGAATTCCTGATGATTTTAGAGATAGGGTTCTGAAATATAGTGAGTATTTTAGTATTGTTGTTGATGGGGACGGGAGGAGAGTAATAGAGTTGGTGGATTGGGATCCAAGTTTAGCTATTAGTGAATTAAAGAGGGAGTTTATGGTGGATGAGGATAAAGCACAGAGGGCTTTCAAGTTTCCGGTCAAGGATGCTAAGGATTTGGATTTGGACGAGGAAGATATGAAAAGGTTGAATCTTTTGAATATGTTGCTGCTTGTTTCTCCTTACAATGATGGGGAAAAATTTGAGCTTTGGAGTTTGGAGGCGGAGAAGTATGGAGTTGGTGTTCTGCATGAGTTTTTGAGCTTGACATTGGAGAAGAGGGCTTCTATTCATCATATTGTGGAGTTCAAAGAAGAGTTTTGCTTGACTAAGTGTACTTATGACACGCTTAAGAAACAGCCTCAGCCTCGGACATTTTATCTTGCAAGAACAGAGATGAATTGGGCTGAGTTTCTAAAAGATGCATATGATAAAAAGGGGAGTTTGATTAAAAAGGATCCACATTTGGTTTTTAATGAGCAGTTGTATAAGTATGTTGATATGAAGAAAAGAAATTGGATTCTGTTTCAAGAAACAGGTAACTTGGAAGAAAATGGCTTTTTCGGTGAATGGTCATTGCCAAGAAAGTATACAGCTATGTGATTGAACCTACACACACAATTACAGCCAGCAAATGATTTTCAAATTGTATGAGCATTACGCGAAACCTCACTAAGAAGAGAGTGGAGTTTAAAGAGGAGTTTTTGCTTGACTAGGCATACTTATGATGTTATAATTAAGAAACAGCCTAAGACGTTCATTTGCAGGTACAGAAATGAATTGGGTTCTATTCACAGCGGCCATAAACGAGCCATTTCATCTAGAATGTCACACATTTCTGAAATTAGAATTGCAACAGCAACCATAAAGGATAAAACGAACTAAACTGCAACAAATTTCTGAAACTGAATTGCAACAGCGACAGAGAAATAGAGCTATTTCATTTCCGTAACTCAATTCTTAGAGCAATCTCGAACAAAAACATGCCAGCTTCAAATTAGAAATCTCATAGCAAACTAAACAAATTTTCACAATCCAAACATCCAGAACAAATCAGAACAAC
>CAODLS011870767.1:0-33560 GCA_948243855.1 Flueggea neowawraea
CTGGAGTGCATAGGCCATTGTGGAAGCTGTTGTGGAACTTGAAGCTCCCTGGAAATGTTAGAAGCCTTGTGTGGAGGTTGTTGAAAGATGTTATTCCATCAAAGATGAGGTTAGTAGGAAAGTCTGTTCAATTGTGTTCTAATAGTGATGTGTGTGGTTTGAATTTTGAAACGACAATGCACTGTTTTAGAGATTGTCCATTTGCTAGATTAGTGTGGTTGTTTGCTGGTTTAAAGACATATGAGTTAGGGGGTGATCATTTCGTTGATTGATTCAATAATGTAGTGGCAAGTTTGAATACTCAGAATGTTGCCTTGTTTTGTTGGATTTACTGGGCCATTTGGAAGCATAGGAACGAGGTGGTTTGGTCGGGTCGATTCAGAAATCTAGAGGGTGTTGTCAGAATTTGCTTAATGAAGAAGACTGAATGGGAGGAAGTGCAATGTGGTGTTAAGTCTTATAGCTCTTCCAGCTCTCATGTTACTCCTTTTAGGGATGATTATTGTGGCCTCCCAAACCCTCGTTTGTTCAAGGCTAGTACGGACATAGCTTGCTTCCAGGAGATGAAGATGACTACTATGTGTGGGGTTGTCAAGAACAATGAAGGTGTTGCCATGGCTTTCTTTTCTCGCTGCCTTCCTTTTCTACTGAACCCAAAGCATGCTGAGGTGTTGTGCATTAGAGAACTTCTCAGTTGGATTAAGGAGTTGGGGTGGAGAGTATTGAAATTGCTACAGATGCTCTCACTGCTGCCACTACTATTAACAGTTCGGTGCTGGATGATTCTTATTTTGGTTTGTTAATTGCTGATTGTAAAGGGTTGTTGTCATCCCTGAATTCGGTCTTAGTAATATATAACCATAGATCAATAAACACTCTGGCTCACAATTTTGCAAGGACAACTCTGTTTTTGCCCGATTATTTTGTTTGGGGCGGCCCGTTCAACTATCATTCGAATGCCGTGTACTGATGTTGCTCCTAATTAATGAATTTATTCATTTCCAGTTAAAAAAAAAAAAAGCAAAGCAGGGCACATGTCTGCAATGCAACACTTTTAGTTTTTATAAAGTAATGTAGGAATGAGGATAGAAAGAGAAGCGGCAAGATCCGTGAGATGAGCACCTCTCCTTCCTTTCCTCATGCTTGTTTTCTTATCTCTTTCCCCACTGCACATGGCCCGTTCTTCCCAACACGTGATGCCCTCTGTTTTTTACCTCTCATTTTGTTTTTTTTTTCTTTTCTTATTACGCCTTTTTTTTGGTTTTTGACATCACATTCACACCACCATCTTTTCCCACCGACCCAAATACATAGCCAACTTATGCCTTTCCACCATTTTTTTTTTTTTCATTTGGAAGAGGCTACAGGGCCTCCTTAATACATTAATACATCTCTGTTAAGAACAGCTCCATATGTAGGTCATGCCTCCAGTTGCCTCGGATCGCAGCAGGGTGAGGGGGTTCTTCACAATTGCAAGGCATGTCATCCATAATGAAGATCTTTAGCCATCTTGGCCAATGGCCAGGCCATCTGCTACCACGTAACTCTCTCTGAATTTGTGATTGACTTTATTACATTAGATTTAAAGTTCGCTTTGCCACTCTCGCCCGACGTTTAATTCTTTCTTAATTGATTATATACAAGTTCTTTTTTCATCCAAACTGGAATTACTTTTTCTTTATAAAACGATCATTACGACTCATTCACGTTAAAATTAATTCCAGTAGGAAGGAGCTACAACATGGAAACTGAAATTACATATTAAATTATAAATAATAAATAAATCACACACACACATATATATAAATATATATAGTCTCAAGAGGCCTTTTTTTGGACAAGTTACAAAAACATCTTCATTTAAATAATCAATTACAAATAAATCACTCATTTATTTTCTTCTCAAATCATACTACTTTTTTTCTTACATTATACCACATAGTCTATTTTTCTTAATTTCAGACTATAAAAGGTCATTTTTCTTACATTTTTAACTACAATTCATTTTTTTAATATTTCTTCAGTTTTAGTCCTTGTATTTTATTATTTTTTTCATTTTAGTCATTTTTATTTTTTAGATTACTCCATTTTTTAGAATCAACCTAAAATCAACTCTACATATTTTTTTAAAAACCTCAAAATCAACCTAATATCAACTCTATATAAACTCTACATAAACTCCTTTTAAAATCAACCTAAAATCAACTCAACATTTTTTTAAAACCTTAAAATCAACCTAATATCAGCTTTATATAAACTTGACATAAACTGTTTTAGAATCAACCTAAAATCAACTCTATACGAAATTTCCATTCTTTTTTCTTCTTTTGTTTTTGTTTTACTAAAAACAATCTTATATCAACTTTAAGTAAACCTTATATCAACCTTTATTTTCTTTTCATACGAAATTTTCATTCTTTTTTTTAATGTTTTTGTTTTACTAAAAAACAACTCTAATTAAACCTTATATCAATCTTCATTTTCTTTTCATACAAACTTTTTTATTAAAAAAACCTTATATCAACCTTAAATAAATCTTATATCAACTATCATTTTCTTTCCGTAGGAAATACACCATAAGTAAACTTAAATAAACTTCAAATAAACATTTTTTAGCAAACTTCATTTTCTTAAGAACCAAACACAAATTCACAGTATGAACAACTCTTCAATATAAAAAATAACACCACAAGTTTTTAAATTTTCTAAAAACTTAAAAACAACTTTAAATAAACTTTTTAAAATTTCTAAATATTTTTTCAAAAATATTTTAACATTCTAAAATATTTTTTAAAAAAATATAAACTAAAATATGAGACACAACATGAAACAACTAGGGTACACAACATGAAACATTTGAAACCCTAGCTGCCACCCTAAAAACACTAGATCTGGCCGTCGTATGTTCGTTGCCGTCGAACCACTGCGTGTTGACGGCATTTCGGTAGCAACCAACGCAGATTGAGGAAGAAATCGAACAGACCGACAACAATGAGGACATCGAAGGATAACAAAAATGATGAGGAGAGTGAGAAACAGATCGATGAGAAGACGAAAGCAAGGAGGAAGAGAGCGAGTAGGAGATCGACGAGGAGACGAAAACGGTCAGGGGAGAAATGAAAGATGAGGTGAGGAGGTGAGGCCGAGATGAAACAAGAGGTGAGAAAATAGATGAAGGAGAAGGTGGAAGATGAGGTGAAGCCGAGAAAAAAAGAGGCCAAAGGAGAGAGAGATCGACTGAGAGATAAGGAGAGAGAAAAGAGAGGGAATAAAAGAGGCAGTAAATAAAAGAGGGAAGAGGGAAGGAGATGACATGGTCAAAACAAAGAACAAGAAAATTGTCCGCTCTAAACGTCAAATTTTAGTTCGAAATTAAGAGAAAAAAAATGGTATCATCAGTTTGAAAGAAAAAATACTAAATAAAGTCCATAGGGTAATTGTCCCCATTTTTTTTTGTCCATGACAGTCTGAAGAGGCTTGAAGCCTGAAACTGCATTAATATATATGTATGGGCATGGCGTGGGAAAGAGCAATGGCCATAGAATATCCGTATCAATGTGGGACGAATGCATATTTTTGGTAAATCATCAACCGCTTAATGAACCATCTAATCCACACATGCATTAATTATCTATATAAGTTTGTTCATTTATGTCAACTCAATATACAAGTGTATAGATGTGGTTGCACCGTGGGTGTGAATGTCCCCCTTCCCCCGAATAATTTACAATATTTCCAATGCTCTCTTTAAATCTACAAGTACACTTTATTATAAGTAGTTATATTAAAAAAATTGAAGTTTCACTAACTTTTTATTCTACTCTTTATCTTTAAAATTGAAATAAAGAATGAGTTTCACTAGCTATTGTAGAGAGTTCAAATCGACCCTTTATTTTATTTGTTATTAATAAAATTTATAGTTTTCATATACTTTATTATTTTCTCCACTTCATTTTAATTTAATCCTTTGAGCCCCCAAAACTTTGCTTTTCACCTATTAACCCCGTCAACTTTTCAAAACCATGCCATTTACCCTAATATCACAAAAAATTACAGATGGATCCTATGAAGTTTTATTGGGCTGAAACCAACAAGCAAACCATCTAACCCAAACTAAATCTAACCACCATCATCATTTAACTGTAATCCAAATATGGTCCCAATGTGAATGGCAATTCAAGATGGGGTGAATTGAATTTTTAGTAAGTTAAAAATTTTGTTGAAATTCTTTTACAAATTAAAACAAATAATAAAATTCTTTTAAACTAAAATCAAAGTTAAATACGGAAGTAACTTAGAACCAAAGATCCAATTCACACATAACAATATAAATCAAATATAAATGCAAAGCAAATAAGAGAGAGTAAGGGAAAAAAAGTACAAATCTAATTTATAGTGGTTCATTTCTCCTTGACCTACGTCCATTCCTTGAGAATCCTCTCAAGAGTTTCAATCCACTAACTCATTACTTCCAGGTAGAGGGAAATCATTTACAACAACTTGTTTTTATGGGATCAACAAACAAACCGTTACCTTGTTTTTAGAAGCTCAACAAGAAAACCGTTACCCTAGTTTTTGTGGGCACAACTAGAAAACCGTTACTACTTGTTTTAGAGACAAAATAAGCAAACAAAACCACTTGTTTTCAGAACAAAACAAGCAAACCAAACCTCTAATTTTTTCAGGCTTAACTAGGAAACCGAACCACTAGTTTTTGCGGGTTGAACTAGCAAACCGTTATCATTAATTTTCTAAGGCTCACTAGCAACCACTCTTGTTTTTCTAAGACACAATAAGGAAACATATCTACCCTCAATCAAATACTTTGGTTGTTATAAATATATATTCCCAAAACACAAATTTAAAGGTGAACCTAAACCCAAATGTGTTTGAAAGTGAATAGCTCAAATGAGTATAAATGAGGGAAGAAAAGAAATAAAGATAGCAAAGTTTATCTTAGATTTCTCTCTCTTCTTCTGATGTTGGAGACGTCTATTTATAGCCACTCTTAAAAATATAGTCGTTGGAGCGTCGAAACAGTTGTTGTGATAGAATGGAAAATCTGATTTTATTGACGTCATTGTCACCAACATGCGTTATTGCCTTCAATGTGTGTTCATTAGATATATCCTCAAATGTTCATCTTATCAGCTATCCCGACTGTGTGTGTTGTAGTATCCTTTATGTGCGTTGATCAACAAAATCAATTTCCAATAAGCCTCTGACTCATATCTACATGCTTGTTTGTTCTTCTGCATCCTTAGATCAATGTTTGGAACTTTCTGCTTCTTGGTTCAACACGTATACATGCTTATACATCTACAGCGTATGTAATTGCCAATTTTGCATTTATCAATGTGTTTTGATGGTTTGTTAAAGTGTTTTGCTGCCAAATATCAGCAAGTCTACAATTTGTACATTTTTATGGATATTTTGCATTCATCATCATCAAAACCAAACTCAACATTAACAAATCCAACAACACCACCACAATGACACATCACTACCTCTACACTCAACCACCTCCATGGTTGCACCCCGTCACATCCACTACACACCATAGCCATCATTTTAATAGCATGGTTTCAAAAAGATGACAAGGTTCTTATGTGAAAAATAAAGTTTTTGTCACGACCCAAAAATAGACCATGACCAGCGCATGAAGCGAATCGTCTGAGGGACCCTGCCCCATCTCACACAAGTCTCAGAGAATAGAATATTTACCAGATTTTTATCTCAATCATGATTAAACAAAAATAACTAAAAGACTTTCATATATAAAAATAATTTGTTCAATAATAAAACATAATTATATTATAATTCAATATATATAAGAAAATATTTGTAAATAAAATTTATAAATCAAAATAAAAAAATATATTCAGATACAACATAACCCACAAAAAATCTGGTGTGAAGCAACTAATACAAAAGACGAACTAGGGTTCAAACAATAGAGCTCTCACCACTGAACAGATAGCCTCACTAAATGTCAAATGGCTGCTACAAACAGAATCACCTAAAAAATATTAAAGGGAAGGGGGTAAGTAAACTCAGTGAGGAAACGACATTCTAGATCGCCTTCAGGACATCACATAAACTGTTTTGAAAATATTTTCAGAAAATACTACAAGCAAATATATGATCAGATACTAATAATATACACTCATATACATGCAGATAGTAATTCAAAAATTTATTTCGAAATCCTTATTAAATAAAGCAGACAACATACAGTCAAACGGTTTAAGTAAATAAATCAGATAAAATATTTTATTTCCAAAATATTTATTGAAATTAAAACATTTAGAAACTTCACAGTTGCAGAGATAGAAAAAGGAGTCAAGATAAATATAAATTTAAATATCTATAATAATTTTGAAAATGCATTTGCCCAAGCATTCACATCCAAAGTAAACATCGTACCATCTGACATTATTACTTATATCAAAAATATATAAATATAGATAAATCATCTAGCAGAATAAGACAATGAGACTAGATACAAGAGTGGCTACGCCACTAAATAACAAAATTCGTAATAAGAACAAATACAGGAGTGATTGTATGTCACTAAAATACGTGTGCCTGCCGAACACACAGCTATCATATTACACAAGTAACTAATGCCTTCTTAGAGTAGTGGTATACCAAAAGTTACATTTAACTCCATAACATAGGCGTCCCAAGTCAGAATATATATATATATATATATATGAAAAACTTATTACAGAAAATATATAATTCCAGAAATAGAATACTTAATACGGAAACATTCTTATGACCAAACAAAATACTTATTTTAAAACAAAACATTTATTGCAGAAAACATCAGAATTCCCAAAGAGGATTTTCATAGCAGAGGTTATCACATAAATCAAATTTTTATTATTTCTAGAACATTATTAATACCGGATTACATATAGAGGTTAGACATATAAAAAATGTATAAGGTTTAGAAGACACAACCTATGTGTCTGAAGCTGTTATCGCACTCATTTGGACGCCGAGCTAATAATCTAACTCACAGTCCGTCGGTGAATGGCTGATCATCTCAGAAGTCAAACAAAGTTGAAACAGAGACGAATCAAAACAAACACAGATATGGTAATTGTGGCAATACAGAGTATGTATGAATGCAGATGCAGACTTAAACCCTAACAATAGATAAGATCCTATTTCAATCAAATACTCCAAAATATACTAATTAATCTCCCATTTATTCAAAATCCAATTACAGTTCCCCAAAATTTGCAAAATATCAAAAGTGGTTCCTCTAAACCACGACTTATTTGAGTTAGCATACACGCTTACTCTAGTAAGATATATCATTCTCCTACTCAAGTAAGATAACATGCTTACTCGAGTAAGATATATGTCCAGACCCTAAATTTATCCAACTCCAAAAATATGATTTAAATCCACTTAATTCAGATCTAACCAAGCTTAATTATTTAAATTAATGTTCTATCAATATCTAGAAACCATCAGAACTTTCTAAATCATTAAATCTCTCACCAACAGATCCAAAATCAATCAAAAACCATCATTTGTTCATGTTCTTATGCAAATTCAACTATTCCAATAACCAACCAAGATTAATTCAATACAAAACAACCTAACTCAATCCATTTCATCAAGTATCAAAGCCTCAGACCTGCTCACGTTCAAGAACAATCAATTACAACCATGAAATTTACATCTTAAGGATACTATATGAACTAGAAATGAGAGAACTAAATTAAAGAAGTAATTTTACCTCTGAATCTTGAAGAAATGGATGAAAAAGCAAAGAGAACGGAAGATAAATGTTTTTAGGTGTCACGTAAGTGTTCTAAGTGTAAAATGAACGACAAAAATCTTATAAAACCGTTTAAATGCGCAAATAAGTGACTGCACGGCTACCCAGAATTCAGGGCTTACTCGAGTTACATGAAATATAACTCGATTTATATGACCCCTGTATAACTTAACTTATCCAAAATATAACTCGAGTTATATAGGCATCAAATCACTCAAGTAATACAATATATCTACCTCAAGTTACACATTGATCCAATGGCTTAACAACATCCAAACTAACAAAAATATCATTCTTAACACTATCAAACATTTAATGATGATCATCAAACATCTCCAAACACCTAATCAACATTTCAAACACCAAAGAATAGATCGAAATTGAATGGAAAACTACAAGAAATTTAGTCGAAACTTACGAGATATTACAGTTTGGGGGGCTTGAAGGATTATGAGGACAAGTTTAGGGGGCAAATTATCAGCTCAACCCAAAATAAAGAGTAGAGTAGCATTGGAGATGCTCTTAAGGCATTAATTTGTAGAAATGTTCACTTTTATACATATAAAATATACTAGAAATTAACTTGTATCAAAGTGCACAAACTATTTCTTACACTACCAACAAGGGCTAAACTAATTGCACCAGACTCTGAACCCACATGCGAGAATAAACTGGCAATATCTCACAAGAAATTAAAGAAAAATCATGAGACAAGATATTTTCGCAACCTTTTCCAAAGAGGTGCATGGACGATGCACAAGTAGTGCACAAACATGGTCCAAATTGTGTAAAACCATTACACAAATTGTTTGCAAATTAATTTTTAAACCTTTTCTTCATTTTAGTTTATTTGATTCAAATTTAATATTATTTTTAACCAAATTAGCTTAAAGTTATTTTGAATATAAAATAATTGTAAAACAATGTATAAACCATTTACAAATAGTGCACATTGGTTTACGAACTTAATTTTAAATTGATTTAATTCATAGGTGCACAAAACATGTAAATGAGCACAAATGATGCACAAATGAAATTTAAACTAATTTAGGAACTATTTGCAAATTTTTAGGGTCCTGCTTGTAATTTTCTCAAAATTTTGCTCCATTATTCAGGATTGCGCCCCATGTATTTTGAGAACATGACGCGACAAAAAAACATATGAGATAGAAACCAAAGGAGAAGGACGAATGGAGGTCATACAGAAGGACAAATGGTGACGGAGGACAAGGAGTAGGATGGTGGCAGAGGAGAAACATATAGAAAGAGAGACAAAGGTAGAGAGAGTTTGTGAGAGGAAGAAAGAAAAAGAAGAGATTGTGATCACCGTGCTAAGGATCTTATGAACTCTGCCTTGCGATCTCCACCATGAAGAAAGAAGGCTACAACAATAGAGACTAGAGGTGGTGGTGAGATGAATAAAGGTAAGGGAGGAAATTAGACAAAGAGAGAGAAAGAGAATGAAAAAGATAAAGAAAGAAAGAAAAAAAATAGAGGGGGACGAAAAAATGAATGAAAGAGAGAGAAATGGGGGACGAAATTCAAGAAATCTGATATTGCCACAAATATTTTCTCATATGTGACTGTTGAAAAAAGCGGTCTGCCCATGACGGGTGAAACAAACCCGGTTAGTCAATGTGTGAACCGAGATCATGAATCGAAACCAATTGGCAAGTCCAATTGAGTTGAGAATGGGATGAGCCCAAGCCTAAAAGCCCAGGCCCACCAACCCATTTGAGGGCCTATATAAAGAAGAAGATTTTCTCTTCTTCTTCATTCATTCCAACACACACACACACAAGAAAGGAGAGGGAAATCCTCTCAACGGGGAGAAAGAGGTTGAGGCCTTCTGATCCTGAGTCCCGCATCGATCCGTGTGGCATCTAAGCTGCGAAAGAGACGAGTACTCCCGTCGACTTCTCGACCATAGTTTTCTCACAAGACCAACATCATATTGGTCATGTTCCACTGCTGGTTGATATTGTCTTCTGCTGGAATTGAGGTAGGTAACCCGAACCTACTATATTATATTGTTTATTAGTTAAACCGGTAGTCGATTCCTTCATTGGTATCATATCCAGCACGGATTTTTGGAATATGTTTCAAAAATATTGTTGGTCTCCCTCGAGGATGTCTGCTGTATTTTTATTGTATTCGACTTTCTATCTCGAACGTCGTTTTTGGTTTGAGTCCGTCCGGAGCTGAATCTTGAAAGTTGGTTTTTGAAAAATCTGAAAAAATATTTGAGATCAGTGACCTAAAAAACGTTACCTGGCCTAATTTCGTCACGAAATTCTATCAAGAAAGTTGTCAAATCGACGAAAACCCGATCAAAAAATACTGAATGAGAAGTTTCCAAATGATTTTTTTTTCATCTAATCAATAAGGCAACGTGGCATAATGTTATTGGCCAAATATGGTCCAATCAGAACGCACTACTTGGCGTGCATGGCAATTTCTGATTGGCTCAAGAAAACCACTCGAACCACTCACTTCACAACACGTGGCAGAGAAAACTAGTCAATGTTGACTGGTCACATACGTGGGCCCTGACGACATGACACATGGCCATAGAGACAGAAGGACGCCAAGTGGCGTAACGATGTGTCAGCCACATCATCATATTGGACCAACCAAGGACGGACACACGATATGCTGCTAACACGTGGCATCCCCTTCAACACCATGTGGACAACATGTTGTCGACACGTGGGCCATTCAAAGTGAGACACGTGGTTGATCGACACATGGCAGCGTGAAGAGGAGCGAGTGGCAGCGTGTGGGATTACAGGTGTAGCGCATGTGTCTTTTAGTGCGGCACGTGGTGGCGCGTGTGTACTCCATTGGACGCATATCGATGTGTGAACAGTTTGTCAAATTTGGATTTTTTTGGAATTTTTGACATATTTTTAACAATTTTTTTGAGTTCTAAAACTAGTTTTTCTCAATTTTTGAGTGTCAAAAATTGTTGAAGATTTGTGAAAAATGTGTTTTCTGCCAAAAATTATTTTAAAAATTAGTTTTCAAAATAATTAATTTAAAGACGTGCAAGTATGGTTCTTATTTAAATAATTAGGATGAGTTACTAATTATTTGGGTAATACGTGTACGTATATACCCGTTTTATTTATAATTTATTATAAATAAACAAATGAGGTAAAAATTATATTACATCCAGCAAAGTGTGAATTAAGAAAGAATTTGCACGACTCTCAGAGTGTGTATTTTGGAAAGATGATGGTCATAATGGAAGAATTTAATTGTGCATTAAGTGCGCAAAGGTGATGAAGGTTCATTTATTTCATAAAAGATTATGAATTCCCATCACTGGTATTGGCTAGGTCATTAGTCCATATTCGAATATCATGGCAACATGATCCCCTAAGTATCATTCAAAGCCACTTAGAGATTCTAAAAAGTAAAATGTTTTAAAATTGACACGCCCAATATTACACCATGATCGTGAAGAAAGATCGTGAGAGATCCACTTTATGGTTATATGATTAATAGAATTGTTGATAAGTTGGTACGACCACTTATGAATTCTATTTGAACACTATGGAAAAGGTTCATCGTGTATCCAAATTGGTAGACATATGTTTTATACTATATTCGTGTAGTATTATAATGGTGATATTTGTAAGCATTGTTTGTGTGTTGATGCAACCCAATGTTAATGTATGAATATTGACATTGAGAAAGAATTTTTGGATTGCATGTTAGTTCAATAAATGATGATGATTACATTTATTGTTTTGGCTTATTATTGTGTTGATTTGTCTTAATTTAATTTACAATATTTTTTATATGTTGAATATATTACCCAATTATTGAGTTTGCCTTGATAATTGAGATGACCAACATGGATTCCTTAAGTCATGTGGACTTTAAAAGTGAATCCAAACAGTCATTATTTACTGTCTGTGAAATTAAATATAGTATAATTAATAATTAAGACGAGATAGTAAATGTGAACCTAGTCTACGTTTCGATTCAAAGTTTAATAAGAGGTTATACTAGTTAAATTTTTTGTTAGATGGTAAATATATATGTATTGCTATGAAAATTGCTTGTATGCAATGCTTTTTTATTGTTTATTATATGTATTTGTGTTATTTACTGCTTGAAAAGTCAATTGATGTTAACCCATCATAAAATTTATGATTGAGCTATGTTGAGTTTAGGCGGCAACAATCATAAATCCCATATCATAGAAATCTAGCGTTTACTCTAAGAGCAAAAGCTCTTGCCCTATTGAACTTGGTTATGACCAAATTCAAGGAAGAGTAGAATATCACTCAATATATTTTGGACTAAAATGCCTATAAGATGTGGAAGTAAGAAAATTCCACTACATTCATCATCTTGTTAGTATAAAGGATGATGAATTCACTTGGATATTTTACAAGTATCAAGATAAAATGTATTTGAAAATTGCATTTAAAAAGCAGTTAGTTAGCATGACACTAACTACGCTTGTGGTCTTTGACCATTAATACTGATACTTGTCACAAATGTCCTAATCATGTGAGTAAAGATAAAAGGCTTATATGATTAGAAAGTTAGTGATATTGGTCATAGGTTGATGAATGACGAGGTCCAAAATTGCTATTTAGTTCTTGCCTATAAGTTAAGAGCATATCGGCTGCACCTAACCCACGCTTATCTCAAACATGAGATCGTGAGGAATTTGACCATGTCTTATTCTATTGGATGAATTTCAATACAAAGGCGATGAAAAAAGTTTAAGAACCTTAAATCCTTAAGAAGTGAAAAAATAGATAGATTTTTGAGAAATTTTTTGAACATGAACAATGTTAACATTTTACAAGTAAAATGTTAAACTACAAAAGGAAAATCACATGTGCGAAGATGCACCTTTGAGGGTATGTTACTCAAACTCATGCAAGTGAGGAGAGTTACCTTATTCTTAATTGAATTTCGTCGTTAGGTGACGATTAGTTCAACTTTAAGGATCCTTGTAATGAAGTTCAGATGTAACATCATTAGATATCAATTATTTCTAAGGTCGAACAAGTTGAGTATGCAAGTTACAACTCAAAAATAGGAGTTGAAGGTGTTGGTTTGTGCAAGCTAGTCTTGCACAAAAGCCAAACATTTTCTTACATTAGATTCTGTCACGAACTTATTGAAGTTTTCCTTCAATTTATATTCTAATAATAACAACATTTGTTAGATTGTGTTTGTCTGGGTGACTACTTTGGCACTAAAAGTGGTTTCTTAGTTAAGGTAAATAACCTGACTATTGAAAAACCTAGTTTCCATTCTTTGCTACTTCACGCGGTTATAAAAAATTATATGAAGTTAATGCACGTAATTCACCCACATTGGCAAAATCGAGTACATCGATTAGGTCAAGTGAGAGCATTAGACAATTATGCAAGTTCAACTTGTCTAATTGCGAGCATCGCAAAGAGGAAAAACTAAAGAGAAAACCATTTTTGAATTGCACTTAGAGCTAAATGCCTATTGTTATTAATCCACTTTTGATGTTTGACATGAAAAAGAATGAGAGGGCAAGGTTAAGGCCTACTACTTTGTCACTCTTGTATATATGATTGTAAGAGGTATGATCATATGCATTTGATTTCTCATAAGTAAGAATAGTCAAGTTAGTTCTTACTTCTTGCAAGTCAAGATGAGAATCAAATAAATTTTTGTAAATCGACTAACGTCATGAATGTCTATAAGACGAATTCAAAGTTTTGTGTGATGAAAGGGAAGTGAACATAAGATGTTTGTTCCTATACTCCGCGAATAATACGTGTAGAGAAGAGGAGAAATGAAATTTTTCTCAATATGGTAAGAACTATGATGGCAAAGGCCACAACATTCAAAATCCACATACCCTCTAAGTACGTTACTTATACATCTCCTGAGTTGTGGATTGGTCGAGCGTTTGACCTAAACCACCTAAAACCAAGAGATGTATCACCAATGTCTACGATAACTTGGTTGAAACGACCAAGAGGAAAAAGGTGTTAGACACCCTGTGTCAAAATGACTCATTTGTCTTGGAGTAATGAGAAATTGGCATTGTAACGAGTTATAATAAGTCATATTCCTAGGGGAATAGATTTCTTAACTAGGATAAAGTGGAAAAGATTTCACTTTTTTTCAGACTCACGAACTAAGACCCTCAAAATCACTTCATCCGAGTGGGAGAATTCTTGAGACGGATGAGAGATGAGGAAGACAGTTGGCTAATGTAAATTAGTAAAATACATCCTTGGGTTTTAAAATCTCAAGGGATTAATCTAAACTAAACGATTGTTATCTCTTTCTTTAAAAGAGATGCATCGAAAAGTCTTAGAACGATTCAAGGTTTTAAAATCTCAAGAGATCGATCCATCGACCTGAGTGATTGTCATCTCTTTCTCTAAGAAGGATGCATCGACTAGATCGTGGAACGACTCAACTTTTATCTCATCTACCTCAAGCGTGTGTGAATGTTCCTGATCCTGACTTTGGTGAGAGCAAGATTCCTATTTTTCAGTGGGAATAGAGAACTTGATCGTAATGGGAGTTCCTATATGGAGCTAGAACCTAGTGGGACCATTACATTCCTATTTATCAGTAGGAGTAGAGAACTTGAACCCAGTGGGAGCATTTTGAAAATGCATAAACTAAAAAGGATAAAGTCTCACGACGATATTTTTTTGATAAATGAATCGATCGTGATCCTTTTAGTGAGTCCACAAGTCAAGAACGAACCTACAAGCATGTTAAAGGTCCATTCATCTCAGTGAAAATTGTATGGATTAAGCAATAGAAATGTGAATGATATTTAAGATTGAACCATGTTTGAGAATTGGTTAATCTACCCAAATGGCAAGCACCCATTAGAGATAAATGGTTACGTGAACGATAAATCAAGTAAGACTTCGATAATCATTAAAGGGAATTTAGTCAACAATATTTGAAAGCTCATCTTGTTGAAAGATTTACCTTCATTAAATAGACTTTGACATTTAGGCTAGTCTATATCTCGCCCTACATCAATTGGATGAAGAGACTCCTTTGTTCAATAGAGAATTTAGAGTAGAAACCTATATGGTTTAACCTAATGGTTTTATCATTCAATTTTCAATACGTAATTTGGAGTTGAAATTCATAAGGTTTAAACTAATGGTTTCATTGTCCAAGGTTTGACCGTAGACATTTTTTCGAGAGTGATGGTATATTCATATATGTTATGATAATGCTAAGGTGACTTTGTCATTCTGACCTAGTGTGAACATCACACTTTTAGCTAGAAAAGTCTAGCATACTTGAATGACTTCAAAGATTAGTTGAGATCCAACTTTGATATTACTAATATGGGTTGACATTGGAGTCAAACTCCAAGAGATCATTCGAGTAGATTGTTGTACCTATTCAAGTGAGATGGATCAACAAAATACTTAAATGGTTCAAGATGCAGAAATGCATAACCCATAAGGTAACCCCGAGACTAAGAGCAAATCTCTTAGCAGGTACATGTGTTCATAAAATTATGTGTAAGGAAGAACGTGTAAGGAATGTTCTTCATATGAATGTCATCTAAACGTCTTTTGTAATATAGAGTATATGTGTTGATTACAAGATCATGTCTTGTAGTACATAGGTTTGCACCTAACTGTGTACAATGCCTAGGATTTTCTATGCTGTTAACTAGGAAATAATGATCCAACATATAGTGAGAATGTTGGAAAGTAGTGAGCAAGATACTTGGATGTTTTATGGGCATTGCAAGGCACAGTGTTATCACTAATGCTTGCGATAAAATGAGACACAATTTCTAGTTGGATAAGTGATGTGGATAAGAGAGATGTCCATATCTACTTATGTGATCTTATTTGGCAGGAAATCCACTCCACATAATAGTGAGGAACACGTATAAGTGTGTGGTAAAAGAAGCTGAGACCGTAGCTTCATTAGATGCAGTGCAATGAGTAGGTTGGCTATATAGTGGAATGATCCACTTAGCACTAACCAGCTAAAGAACCTTCGATAGTCCTTGGTGACAGTCAACTTCGATTGCTTAAGAATCGAGAAAATCTAACACAAGTCTAAGTAAATTGAGACCAAGTATCATTTTTGTGCAAGACGTGATTGCACAAGGACAAATGAATTTAAGTGCAAGTTTTACAATGAGAAGTGAACTTGGAATATAAGTTCATGCGAGACGTGATCATAGATTCGTTAATACAAGTCTATAAGGAATAAGTTCCTTAAGACCCGCATGGCACAAGAAATTTGTAATCCCTTAAAACATGATCTTTAATAAGATCATTATGGTCAATACACGAGCACAAATGTTGAGAGTTAACATTTGCAGTAATGTTGAATGTAAAAGCATGTTGGACAGAGAAGTAACCCACTCACACGGGTGTTTACCTTAGTTTTCCCAATTCGTTAGGGAAAAAACTAAGATGAGGCTGGTTTTGAATGCAATAGAGAGCGCATTTATAATCAAAAGTAGTTAATATATTTTATAATTTTTGAACTTCGAAAGTAGTTTTTTTATCTTCTATTTTTTTCATATTTATTCACTCGACAGTAAATTTTGAAAATATTATTTTTCTAAAATTCGCATGAATAATTTCTTGAAAATAATTTTCAATAAAAATTCAAAAAACATAATTTATTTTACATAAAAATATGAAATTAGTATGCTAAATAAATATATTTATTATAAATTATATATTGTAAATAAATTAAATGAAGAGTGAAGTAATTATGGATTCTATAATGGAGTATAACGAAGAGTATAATCATTAAGACACAATTTAATAAATTACTGATATGGTATGACAATTATATATTTCAAGTGTATAACCATTAATATTGCCATAAGTTAATATTTGGCAGATAGAGTAAACCGGACAAGCTTCCTCAACGGATGGACCGACTATCCCTCCAGAACGATTTGACTGGCTTCGCTTTCTCTTGTGATTTTGTTAAGTTTTAATTAATTATGGTTTCATTGTTCAACATAAATTTGTGTAATCTTCTTAAATTGTTCTTACATTTTTTTTAGGTAAAAATGATTTTTACTTATATTTCGTAAATATTTATTAATTGTTTAAGGATACTTTAGAGATTTTATTGAAAAGTTAATATCTAAAAAGAGAAAGTAGGTTATAATTTGGGAGATTCAAAAAAAAAACTAAAAAATAGGACGGAGGGAATATATCTTTTTAAGTTCATTTCATTTTCAAGTAGTCCACAGTCAGGCGGATTTACAAACACTAGCTCCTGTTTGCACTGTATAACAAACTAATTATTTTTTCAAGTTCAAAGCCGTTAAATTATGGCAGTGTCTTTGATAATCATAAGGTCCATTCGACCGAGTATTATCCCTGTTAGGTTCATTGCTGTTTTTTTCTTCCAGCCTCACTTCCTAAAGGAAAATCTTTTTGTTTCTTGTGGCATTGAGAACCTTGAGTCTCTGGTGCTCGAGAGCAAGAACATTTTAACGGTGACTCTCCTCAAAAGCATCTTATGATCTCTTCGTAGCTTCTTTGAATCTGGCGTAGGCTCACAGGCCAGGAAGAAAGATTGCCTGAGGAAGAATTTGCTAAATGAGAGACGCCGTCTCCTAAACGCTCTTGTTTTGCTTTCATTATCAATTCTTCATATTCACCTAACAGTGCTTTCAGCCTTCCTTTAGGGGCTCCTTTTGTCTTTGGTGGAGGAATAGGATAGTCAACGTCTTTAGTTTCATCTTTAAGGTGTCTGAACATGGCTTTTCGTTCAACTCCCTGCAACCTTACGAGGAGGTTTGCATTGTTCGGTCTTAACCGAAATAACGAACCGAATCAAATTATTTTTATTACTCGGCTCGGTTATTTTATTTTTTCGGTTTTGTTCGGTTTTTAAATTTCAAAAATTTCGAGTTTTCAATGTTGGTTCGGATTGTCTTAGCTTTTGAAAACCAAAAAAATGAACCGAATCGAATTTTACACATCCCTATATTAAAATCCTAAATGCAATCCTAAGGGTCTGTTTGGATTGTAAAATTATAATTGAAATTTTAATTCTGTTGAAATTGGTATTAGAATTGAATTAGAATTCTGGTATTTGGATAATATTTTATACAGAAACAAAATTGGCTTAGAATTAGAATTCTGATGTTTGGATAACATATAGAATTGGAACTGAATCAGAATGAAAAATATGATTAAGAGTTAGAATTGATTACTCATTTAATAAAGATTAAATACTTAATTATTTAAAATAAAATAAAATTATTTTCTAATATTATTATTTTAAAAAATAAAATTATAAAATAAAAATATTATAATGATATATCCATTATATAAAAAAATATGTTCAGTATATCGCCAAATTACATTACTTAAAAATACAAATAGAACATCTTGCAAATAAAACATAATAGTCCTAAAATGCTTACCAATATTAACATATAAGTTTTTAAAGCTACATATATTATCAAATTCAACACTTTTTGATTTGCATCAATATCCAGTCCTTTCTCATATGACATGGAAGAGCCATAAATCCTTCAAATTTTCTTCCATCACTTATGAGTGCATCATAAGCCTACAATAGTGTAAGGACTCGTTCGTTTTAGTCGAATTGTTGAAGAATTTTCAGGAGTTTTGTTGAACAAAAGCATGTTACTCAAGCTAGAATAGGTTTTACTCGAGTAATATGGGCCTTAGTCAACTCGAGTTATGAGATGAGTAACTCGAGTAAATCGAGCAGGATTTGTGTACTGAAGGGTGTCTTACTCGAGTTAGCATTCTAGATAACTCGAGTAAGTCATGTTTCTGAGCAAGCAGTGCAGTCGGTTAGTGGCTTATAAAGTCGATCTATTCGACGAGCTTCGTCATTTTTCACCTTCAGAACTTCCCTAAAACACCCAGAGATCATCTCCTTTCGATTCTCTTGCTTAATCATCCACCTATTCACATATTTGAGGTAAGAATTGTCTCCTTTGTTTGATTTCCTTGTTCTTTGCTCATGTAGCATGTTAGAGGTTGGATTTTGATGATGTTTTAGATTTTTCAAAGGTGATTAATAGGTTTGAAGTTCTGTCTATATTTAAATCAGGTGGTAAATAGTTGTTTGACAAGAAATTGAACAAATTATATAGGTGGTTTTTGGGTGAAAAGGATTATGGGTTATTTTAGGTGATTTTCAATTTGGAGGATGTATTACTCAAGTTATCAGTTTGCCTACTTGAGTAATTTGAGTGTCGTATAACTCGAGTTATCTGTTTTGCTTACTTGAGTTATCCGAGGTATGAGTTACTCGAGTTAGGCTTTAGGCTTACTCAAGTAACCTCAGTGCATTCTTACTTGAGTTGACGATTAGGTTACACGAGTAAAACGTGTTTCAAAGGGAATAAAGTGATGTTTTTTTATATGTATGGGAGCCTAATAAGATACTTTTAATATTTTGAGGACTGGACTATAAGTTTACGCAGATTATGATCTTCGAGACAAGAGCAACAAATTTTCAGTGTTTACATCTGCATTGCACCTTAGGCATTCTGTATCACCACAATACCAGTATTATATCTTAATCCGATTGATTTGTATATGTTTCAGCTTCATGTTTCTGCCATCGAGACCAGCCCCTACTAGTGGTGCGTGATTGGTCTAGCTTTGCTTTTGGACTCCAAATGAGTGCGGTGACAGTTTTAGACACTTAAGCCGTGTCTTTTGAAATTTATAATTTTTGTTGTGCTGGGTATTTACCCGTAATATGACTAACAATGGATTGGTTAAATTAAACTGGTTATGTGATAATTGGTTTTCAATGTTTTTCTTAAACTATTATAAATAATCATTTTCTGATTTATACTTTGATATATATGTCTGCTCGTATGAATTTTATATATATAGGACACCTATGCTACTGGGTTTTAAGTAGCCTTTGATATATCACTGCTCTAAAAAGGCCCTCGTTACATGGATAATACGGTAATTGTTTGTTCGGTCAGACACATATTTCGATGGCACAATCACTCCAATATTTGTTGACATATTTTGTTATTTAGTAGCACAGCCGCTTTAGTTATAGTCTCATTATCAGATTTAATATATATATATATATATGATATATGTATAATGATTTGGAAATATCATTGCATGATCGTATGTTTTTTACCTTGGTTGCTAACGTTTTGAAAATGTTTCAGAAATACTAGTATTAGTAGTATGTTTATTATAATATACCTATAAGCATTCGATATTTTTGAAGGGTTTTCAAAAAGGTGTTTATGATACACGTATGATACGATCTAGAGTTTCATTCATCACTTAGATTTTCTCACCCCTTTTCTTTTGATAGTAAATGCCTTTTTTATCGGACTTATATATATTATTTTAGAGTTTCACATCGGGTTGTTAAATATCTTTTGTATATTGTTTTATACTTATATACTTGTATGCTATTTTGATTACAAATGACTTGTTGCCGTTTTGATATATATATATATATACTGATTATGTTTTTATTTTGTATTCATTTATTTTCTTACGAATGAATTTAAATAATCCAATTGGGAAAAGTATCTGATCCTCCGAGGCTTGTAGAGATGAGCGGGGCTCCTCTAGACGGTTTGTCTCATACGACAGTCATAGTCTGAAAACGGGTCGTGGCAAGTAGTTTAAAATGCACAAGGTCAGGAATCTTTGAAAGCTCAGCATATACTTTTGCAGCACTTACCTGATGAGAACCTTCTACATAAACCTTAGCTAAAGTATTAGCCATTTTTTTAACTGCATCTGGAATTGTATCGGTAGCACTTCTTTTTCTTCTTGAATGCAAACCTTCACTTGTTGTAAATGACATATTGCTACTAAGGTGTTCTGCATTGTTTGTATCATCTGTAGTTGGTTGGTCATTTGCAGCTTCCACACCCGTCTCAGCACATTGACCTGTAGCTCGATCTTGTCTGCATATCGTTGCCAAATGCTCCCAATTATCAATAACTTTTCCCCGATAATGTACACCTTCAGGATGAGCCTATAGAATTTACATAGAAAATAAATCATAAGTGATTCATTTATACAAGTAAATATAAAAAGATGATGTTTTATGTACCTCAACATAGTTTGATCACACATCTTCACAAACCCCAATACGTTTGTAGTTATTTGTTGTTTCCTATTTCGATATCTGCCCTGGTCTCGAAATGGAACTGTAAATGGAACATGAGTTCCATCCAAGGCTCCAAGAGAATCCTATTAATTTTATCAAACTTTCTTAGAATTTGGAAAATAAAAGGCATATTATAAAACCTATATAAATTGATTTTATTAGCCTAGAGTACTCACCTTAAACCAATGCCACTTATCATTGCCTATATGCTCAATTGAAGGGTCTGCTAACTTTATATAATCTTTTGTCAAGTTAAGAATCGCCTTTCAAACCTGAGCAAATTGTCTACTAATAGTTTCTAGAGATCAAATGTAAGTTTCACTCTAAATTTGTGACCATGACCTAATATAAGTAGGAACATAGCAACAGATTCCTCCACAAGTCACATGGTAAGAGTCACACAATCCTTGTTTCTCACGCAATATAGAGCAAAGATCAACAAATGCTCTCTTAGTAAGGCACAATAGATCATAGCAATTCTCATCATCACCTTCATATAAACGTCTCAAAATATTTTTCCTAAACAACATATCTGCTGATAACTCAGAATCCTCTTTAAGCTCCTTTGGTAAATATTTATTATACCAAGTTGCTATGGCCACCATCGTAATCGTGATGCTTTCTAGAATTATTTTTCTTTTTCTAGCTCGTTTCACACTCTCATAATTGGAAGAATTTTCCAAGCACCTCTTTGGCATCTAAAGAAATAAAACATTAATTAGAGCTCATTAACAATATGAATTCAAGAAAACAAAGCATATCCTATGTCCAAATTTTTTCAATTGGTGAAAATTAACAACTTAAAACTTCTAGAACAATAAGGCACTAAGGTGAAAATATGCTTCTACTGATGCACATGACTAAAAACTTCATCTATATAATGCCAACGAGCCGTTATCCTTGGATAATTAATTTTTAGTATGTGAGGTTTCCAAAATATTTCTATGCTACCTGTAAGTATCATTTATTATGGATAATTAATATTTAGTCTATGAGGTTCAGCTTAACCTGCATGTTAATCTATTTGAAAACTATATAATAATCATTTTTGAGATTTAACTCTTGAAAGAGCTTAATCCTTGTGTTGCTAAACCATCACACATGTATGCTTTCCTGTAATACGGCCACCTCTGTCACTAATTGGACCAATTGAACCATTTGAAACTATTTTTCCCAAACCAAACCTCCTCAAACGAAGTTACCATGATCTGTCCTCCATTCAAACATCCAAATCACAAATCAATCCTCCTAAAACGAAGGGACTAGCTTCTCTACACAAATGACGAAAGAAAAAGATGCCAAAATAAGCAACACTAAATTATCAAACATTCAGAGACTAAATGCAAGAAATTGGAGAAAACATTAAGTATCTGACAAAGAACAGAAAAGAACCAATTTGACCAGTTAAACCAACCATGCTAAAAACACCAATTTGACCATTTGCAAAGAAATTAACCAGAGACTCAATAGATGGCTAAGTTGCAAAGATGGATCTAGAGAGAGAGGAACCTGGAACTATTGGAGAAAGGCGTCGATTTGAAGAAGGATGGCGTCGACTGTGTGGAGGAAGCGTAAACTTAGAGATGGAAGACGTAGACTTGGAGGAGGAAGGTCTGCGTTTTTTGAGAGTGAGGAATTGCCAATTTTTGGGTGTTAGGTTAGGAATTGGGTGAAGGCTATTTTTAATTTCGTGGAATTGTGGGTGGATTTAGAATTGACGTTTCTTTATGTCATCCAACCAGGGTATTTGGAATTAGTTGAGCTCAATTTTCTAATTCTTCAATTCTGCCCCAATACTTGGTCTTCCAAACGGGGCCCAACACTAAAGTTTTATTTTCACCTTTTGTTTTCACCTCTTTATTTCTTCTATTGTTGCAGCTGCAGCCGTCAACCTCAGAAGCACATCACCGCTTTCTTTTTTTCTTTATATTCTTTCTTGCATCTAGTCTTTATTCTCTTCTCCAATACTAAGGCACCGTTTAGATGGCAAAATTTGGGCATGGAATTGCCTAAATTTAGAATTAGACCCAACTAATTTCAATTCTCTTGTTTAGATTCAATAAAGAAATTTTAATTCCAATTCTCAAAACAATTTCAAATAATTACATTTACATTTTCATCAATTCTTAATCCAACACCTAAAAATTTCCAATTTCAATTCTCTCTCTCCCCTCTCTCTCACTCTTCCTTCCTCTCTCTCTCTCTTTTTCTCTCTCCCCCTCTCTGTCTCTCCCTCCCCCTCTCAGTCTCTCTCTCCCTCTAAAAAATATTTAATTATTTAACATTAAATTCATATTAAATAATCAAATTTATAATATATATTAATAATTATTTAAATAATCAATTCTAATTTTGATCATATTCTATTTCTGATTTAATTCTAATTATGTATGTTATCCAAACATCATAATTTTAATTCTGATTCAATTCTATGTCTATATAAAATATTATCCAAATATGAGAATTCTAATTCAGATTCAATTCTAATTTCAGCAGAATTGGAATAACAATTATAATTCTGAATTTTAATTTTAATTATGCAATCTAAACAGACTCTAATTGTTTCATTTATTTCTTTTTCTAGCATTTATCTCTTCTCTTTTTTTACTAGATCTTTTCTCTTCCCAAAAAGAAAGTCAAATTCGAAACGATTTAATTCGGTAGTGCGTATCTTAGTTTTAAAACCTGGATCGATCGATTCGACAGGAAAACCGGTGAACCGGTCGGCTGACTGGTCCGGTTTGGATCTCAGGACCGGAAATGCATTCAACCTGCCAGAAACTGGTCACTCGATCGGTTGAACCAGGAAAATGGTCACCCGGCGCATTGCAATTAAACCGGTTAGTGATGGGGAAAAAAAATCTCTCTAAATTAAACCCTTTGCAAAAACGCAGCAGCCTCTCTTGAAGTCTTATTAAGATTGGTTGATTTTCGTTGCTTGCAGCCTAGATCTCGTTCCAAATTCATTTTCAAACTCAGTAGTCGTAGAAAGTAGTGATTTGCGAAATCAGTGGTCGTCAGTAGCCAAGGGAAGTTGTGTTTTGCATGCCGCGAATAAAGCAGGGACGTTGCAATTGCATTACGGTTATGTAGGTGCTTCTGGTTCATTCTTCTAATTACCTTTGATTTGTACAAACACCAGCTGGGTCTTGTTGAAAACCAATCTAATTTTTCTTTATTAGTCAACGTTGACGAATGAGGCGTTGCTCTTAAAGAGATGTTGAGTTTCCGAGGGTTAAACCACTCTGAATTCTGATTGCTAATACGGCCGATGTTTTGCTGTCCGTTTTTAACTACATCTAAAGAAAGAGATATTCATTATGGAGTTAATTATATCAGGTGTCTCAAATAAAATATTAAATACTGAATTTGATAAATAGATAAACACAATTTTAATTTTGACAAATATAAATACGTTTAAATTTATTTTGAAAAATGTCAGACGAAGACATTTAGAGATTTTGGATGCATTGAAAAAATGCTCAAACTTATATTGAAAAATGTCAGATGGAGACATTTGACGACTTCATAAATCTAGTATTTTTTAGAAAAATTTAAAGAGTTTTTATTTCTCAAAAACTGTTTGGGTCGGGTCTAAAAATCAATTTTCATATTTGATTTAAGTATAATTACGTGATTTTCCCTTCATCATGTGCTTACACATTCTCCTTTGGAACTTTAATTAGCGAAATGGGTTTAGATTCGTTTAGCATTTGCATATTAAAATATAGAAAAAGACCAATTGTATCTATTGAAGTTTGAATTCGTTTGCTCAATGGAATTTGTGATAAAGTTTCATTTTATGAATTAGCGAATTATCTGCATATTAGTTCAGTCTGAAAAACACAAGATTCATAACTGGGACCTTTTGCCCGTTGATGCAAAGCAAGTTCCATAATTGTGTTGATGCACTTATTTGTTTGATAAAATGTGCAAGAGATTAATTTCCTTTTTCATTTAAATTATAAAAATATTTTATACTATATATATATATATATATATCAATTCCTTGTTCGGGTTGATGTCCGGTTCGGGTTTTATAACACTTGTACGTATAATTCTGTTTGATTCGTTTTTTAAAGAACTATGTGGTTTACTTCGATTATTTTTAATTTAATTTGGTTTGGTTTTAACCAAATGCTCGCCTCTACTACGACCTATAAATGACACCAATGACACTAATTGTTACGAACCAATTAAACCTGGTTTTATCATTAAAAAAAGTCTCAATAAGAAACGAAAGTGTATATAAGCGACTTGTAATCTTAATTTCTATATAATATGCGATTCACATTCGACAGCTCCAAGTGAAGGCAGCACCAAAATCAACATCGACGCCGCTTGAGATTTCTCTAAAACATTATGTGCAATTGGCGTTCTACTTCTTGCAAGGAACCACGAAAGACTAGTCATTGGCAATTTCAATATGAAATTTCAGTGGTACTCCAATGATAACTCATAAAAAGAATTCTCATTGAGAACTCGATTTACTTAATTTCAGACTCAGTTACTTAATTTTAGGGGGTAGTTATTTAATTGTAGTTTTAAAAGTTACTTAATTTTGAATGTTGTTATTTAATTTGATTATTGGTTACTTAATTTTAATCGGTTATTTAATTTTGATTAGTTATTTAATTTTGTAATAAATTAAGTAACTATAATTGTTACTTAATTGTTGTTAAAATTACTTAATATGAATTTCAATTACTTAATTTATTAATGAGTCCTCAATGAGAACTCCTTTTAGAAACTCTCATTGGAGTACTACCCATGAAATTTGGTTTGTTCTTCTCTTTTCGTCGAGAAGTAGGCAATTTACATGGCTTATGATGGTTTTGGAATTTTGGATTAAGAAATTAATTTTCTGATTGAGACGAACTCAGAGTTTGCAACTCAAATTATCAACAGGGGAAAGCTTGGTAAGAAAACCAGCAAGCTCTACTTTGCGTCTTTCACGATTGGCGGGCTAGGGATGGATGGTCCAAGTTGTTCACATTAGAAGAGCAGGAAACCAGAGCACACATTAGCTTGCTATAAAAGCGTTTTCGAGAGTCTGATTTATGTATTTTTACTGATTTTCGAAATGATTTCGCTAGGATTTTATACCTTGACAGATTGAGAATTTATATTTTAATTCTCCAGAAACTATGGTGGAGTGGTCTTTTTCTTTTAAAGAGTAGAGTCTTGAGTCCATTATGAAATTAAACTGTTTGAGAGAAACAATGGTCCCCTCTTCAACACATCCATCATCATGTGATTGGAAAGAATAATGCTTTTCGAAATGCATACTGCATATACTGTAGGAGTCACATTTAGTCAAGGCTTTTAAGGGTTTAGGTAGATGGCTTTGACTAGATTCTCTTAAAGTTTAGACTCAACTCTTACCTAATCTTCTCAAAAAATATTGTGAAATATAACATGGTACTGTTATATATAATATGCCATGCTATGTCGAATATTTTAAAAATAAAACTAAATAATAACAATAAAAAAACAAATATTTTAAATTTTTTTAATTTAAAAAAAAATTATTTTATTCGGGTTGTATAATAGCCGCAATTGATTGATTCCCCTACAATCGTTACAAATACGCTGTAGTTGGTAATTTTTATCCACAACTTTAACAAAGGAGAGTTGTCGTCTAATAATTAATTATCAACATCAATTTTTCCCCGATCAGATATCATGAGGCTCTAGTGAGCTGCAGAATACTGATCACCTTTTACTTTTCATTCATCAGCATCTAATTTTCTGGAGAAATATAATTGATTTAGCTACTAATGAGAGTGTATATATATACACACACGTACGTATGTCTTAATTAATCATGGTACCGCGTGAGTTGCGTATATTAAGTGCAAAAAAACATGTAAAGGCAAATGTGAATAGTTGCTGGTGTAAAAAAAATGTGAATGGTAATGTAAATAATCAGAACCAATTAATAAATATATAGCAATCATGTAAGGTACAAAGTACATAAAGAGAAATTGGTAGAAGCTGATTATTGAACAAAATGACCGAATGAAAGATTGTGTTGTTATTAATTAATTAAAATTGGAGGGAATTAGTACAGATTGCGATAGTATTGATAGGAGGGGAAAATGGGAAACTAGAAATAAATAAAATCTAGAGAGTAAGAGTTTGACTCTCAGGATCGGAAACACGACTCTCATAAAACCTGGCAATGAAGGCTGAAGCTCTACGGTCGATTCCAGGTTCAGCAATACCAAATCTACCATCTTCATCGCTTGGACATACCCTCCTGACGTACATACCACCATCCTCACTCATGTCGTCACTTCCATGAGAACAACAAGCCCTGAATATGTTGAATATTGACAGGCACGACCACCCTCTCCTCTGCCTCAGCCTGAAACCTCTCCCCATTCACTTGTATATTTGTTTTGTTGATATGCTTGACAGGATACGGAGCCACTTGCATGCCCCCTACACGTATATATACCCACAAAATTAACAGGGTTAAGTTATGGAATCCCCTCGGTTAATAATTAAGTTTAGAGGCGGTCCAGATTCGTTGAAAAGACTAAGATATTAAAAGAATGCACTTCATGCTTCACACCGAGCATCAGTCTTATTGTCCTCTGCTTTTCAGTTCACCCTACCTTCAATTCTTCTTCTTGTATTTTCACTCCCGATAGCTTAGCTTCTGCTTTACTAATTAACCACTTCTTTTGTAATAATCTTACTAAATTTCTTTTTATTTCCCTCTAGAATAATCACAAAGTCGCCTTAACTTGTACCGCCTAGGCCCCATTATAAATCTGTATGTCACAGTTTACTTTCTCATTTTCACTTTCTCAAAAGGTGCATGATCAGTATTTCCCTCAATAAATTCTCAGTCTAAAGGAGTTGGTTGGGCAGGCTACCACCGAGTGGGAATGCATGAATGTTATACGTAATTTATTAATTAATAATTATAACTCGGACAAGGAAAGAGCGTGAAATTAGTATTCAAGAGAAGAAGAGGTTTAGTTGGAAGTAAAGTAGGACCGCGTACACTGTACAGTACAGGGAAAGTACTCTCGATTGGAAGGAAATGAGTGATGTAGAAAAGCAGCGGTTGGTACCAACTTGTGGGGTGCTGAACGAAAAAGTCTTTCTTTTTCTTTAGGGTTAAGGCATAACATAACATTGGCTATTTCTTTCCTTTTGTTTTTCGGGCAACTTCCCAGCCCTTCTTTCCCAACAGTGCATGCAAGCTGTCTTAACTTTTAGCCAATGAAATATACCTCACGAGTCACTACGCCTTCTATTCTATTTGCTACTAACATCTTTTTGACTAGATTTTGAGCCTGCCTCCGTTTAAGTAGATTAACTTCAAATATCAAATAATTTAATGAGTAATATAGATTTAAGTTTTAAAATTTTAAAAATAATGTAAAACTTGATAATTAATCTGCAATATTTTTTTAACTGAAATTCTATAAATTTATAACATGTTGTTAGGTTATAATTGCTGTGTTAAATTAACTTTTTATGTTATTCAATATGTCCGTGTTGGTGCAGACTCTTCGGCCGTCAGTGCCGTTGTTGTAGTCTGACCTTTGGATTATTGATTTCTACCCTTTGTGGTGTTCAACTCAATGTGCAAAATGGATTGTTGTAATCCATATTCACAATAATGCAATCTAATTCAGTTTAAAAAAAAATCTCTAAATCACTGGATGTTAAAAATTGTGAGTTAGTTAGATAGTGGCTATTGTAACCATCAAAATCAAATATCTAAAAATTATTATTTAAAATTCTACAACAAAATAATAATTTAAAACTATAAATCTTTAAAATTATAAAAATTAAATGATTAATTAAAAATATCTCTTGAATTTTCTTTATTTATTAATCTACTAAACTTTTAATAAATTCACATTAACAAAATTAACGCAACCATAAATAATTAGTAATGTCTAATAAACTCACATTAAATGTATTAAATAAACGTTATTTAAATTATTAATCTAAATATAATACTTAAAAACTATAAATTATCATAAAATTCAAAGAAAAAAAATCATGGAGAGTGTCTCTTGAACTACCACCTTTGTCTAGATTCATATATTGTATATGAATATGATGATACCTATTTTATTTTATTTACTAATTTATCTTTCTCCTATTTGACATTATGACATGCATTTCGTAAATACCACCAAGATCTTTGAAAATTAACCAATTAGAGTATAGTGTCGAACGTTCGTAGATGTACTACAATTATATATATAAAATCCAAATGACATGCTGTTTTGAATCTAAACATGGAGAGAACATATAAAATTAAGTCAAGCATGAGGCTAAGTGGCTAACGATTACTACAACATATAAACTTGGAGAGAACAATTACTTAAAACTACTCAATCAACGTGTGCTAGCAATTTAACTGGAAAATAAAACATAAGGTCACACTTCAAGGTAGATTATATATACTATATATAATATATTGGTAGATTATTATTGGTCTATTATCTACAAGTGTAATTATTGTTATTCGTTGATGAATATTATTCATTATGACTAAGTTTTGTGAAGGTAGTTTGATCAGTTGGATTTTTTAAGATTTCTATTTTACTAATAATGATATATTTGTCTGTTGTTGCATATATATATTTTACGCTGATGTGAAATAAAGTTTTGAGATTTTTAAATTACCAATAATTTATCCAATGTATATATATACCTGAAGGATGTACGCCCCAATCCTTGGGGTATTTTCAATTAAATTTATTGTTCGTTCCGTTCATTATTAATTTAATGGTTCAGATAGGGTAGGATTCTAAATTTATAATTGCCCTTTTTTTAGGGTCAATCAATGCCAACTTTTCCTGTCTATTATTGTTTTCTTAAATTTCTCCTATTTTTTAGAGTTAGCCGATTAAGCTCGCACTTGCATGTTCAGAAGCAAAAAAGGTAATAATTTTGAAATGGGTACATAACTTGCCTAGTTGTGTTGATATCTCAAATCATATTTCCTCAAAGCCCAAATTGGACAATCAAGTCTTGCATGAATCCCAAGATTCGAACCTTCTACAGGATTGGAATTCTACAAGTAATACAACTCTCTTTAGGACTGAAACTTTCTATTATGCGAAGGAGAGTTTGGATCGACATTTTCGTCTGAAATTTTATCAACATGTTACTCTCATCACAATCTACAAATGAATCTCATGATCTTGGTCAAATACAGTCGTGATTTTAAAGGAAAGAACCAAAGGGTCTATCTAATAGGGATAAGATTCATCAAAGGAGATAAACAAGTCATTTTTGCCATCTCAGTAAAAATAATTCAGGTCTCAAAATGAGTTCAATTTTGGGCAACAATTTTGCGATCTTGATATCTACAAGACACGTTGCTAATCAATTTAGAGGATCAAATAAAATTAATTTTCGGGGTTGTTTGACTACAAGATAGAGTCTAATGCTGAATTCTGAGTCTAGGTTCTGCTCCCACATGTCAAAATTGGAAATTAAATCAGAAAAGCAGACTTGAGAGCAAAGTTAGAAAAATGTGAGATATTGCAAGAATAATCCAAGAACCATCTAGAATAGGTTCTATTTTCATGATAATTGAAGGATTCGTTTGGGGAGGAATTATCATTTTCTAAAGACTTATCAAAATTAGCGCGAGATTGTCATGAATAGAGGTAGGAGCAACGAGTTGCAACACCGTACCATCCATCAACAAATCCTACGCAAACATGTCTCCTACTTAGTTTCCAATTGTCCTCAACGTTCTCTTAGTTTACTGTACTCTACTCTCCAAAAATCTTTGTTACAATTAGCATTCAGATTCTTGTAATTTTCTTTACAGCTTTTTTTTCCCCAAAAAAAAAGAGAGGTGGGGACGACCGATATATGGCGTACTCTTGTTGGGCGTTATTATGCAAACTTAAAACAAAAGGTATCCTCTCTACTACGGAATGTTCCTGTGAATCATACCTGACACCCGAAAGTGGACTTAGACCGTGCACGAGTGTGGTCACCGTAGCACCTCACCGAGGACAAGCCGGTCGGGCATGAACAACTCAGCTCTATGCAACACAAACCCGAGTGACAACCTGATAAATCTGAATTTACGTCGCTCTTATGTCTCGAACACGCGTCACAAACTAAAATCAGTGTATCTCATTCTGTCCGACCACCCCTCAAAGGGTCTTTCCAGCTTTTAACAATACCTTTTTGGTTCGTGATTGGCATCGAAGTCTTCTACCAGTTTTTTTTTTGGCTCAAGTCTTCTACAAGTATTTATCATTGTGTAAGAGAACCCACTTTTATAGTGAATATTGTTCTAGTCACTTCGATCCCTCAACAAAACATATTTCTCAATGTTCATTAATAATTTGATTGACTTCGATCCCTCAACAAAACATATTTCTCAATTTTCATTAATAATTTGATTGTAGTAAAATCGATTTGGCACTCGTGCATTAAATCCCTAAAAATTGCTAAAAGTCACTCTAGAATTTTTTTCTCAAAAAAATTCAACGAAAACACCTAAATTTATATTAGACAATACACAAGCTCTCCCACTTATTTGCAAGCTGGGTATGAAATCGCGGAGATAAAAAAAAAAAAGGTGGAAACACACTGGTCATTGTTTCGTATTCTTTTTTTTTTTTGTGTGGCTTTTGATAGAAATAAATAATGTAAATTAGGTATACAGTTAGGTGGTTCAATATTAAATAGGAAATGTAGCTTTAATTCTTGTTATATTTTAATTAGTCCAATGATTTGGTGATCTTCCACGAAACCAAGTCTTTTGAATCGACAGGTGCATCTTTTTTGTTATAGTTGGGTTGGGACTCATGTTAAATGTACACAGGATGAGGGATCCATCATGTGAAAGAGATCAAGAATTATGACAGTTATCTTTTCTAATGTTCGGTTTATCATTTACTATATTTTTGATTCTTTAGTTAGAAAATGTCACATTCAGCTAAATAAAAGTTAATTTTTCATCTTATTTTGTCAATTTTTTTCTTTCCCCTCATTTCTCTCTCTTCATCTCTTCTCTCCTCTCTCAAAGTCATGTTTCTATCCCTCAGGAGCTCTAATAGCCCGAAAACCATAGATGTTTGCCTATATCCACCACCCGTCACTTGCTATCTTGTCTGCCACTCATCTGCCTCCTTTCTTCGTCGAGCTCTCATTTGTTCCCCATCTCTCTCTCTCGCGGGTGTTCGTCCCACCTCGTCGTCTCTCTTCGATCTCGACGGGTCCTTGTTGTTGACCTCCTCTGGCTTTAGATCGCCGCCGTGCTCGCCTAAAACTTTGCCACTCAAATTAATCTCCACCTGTTTCGATATCATTGTTCTTCGCCGCCATTGTGTTCTCTCACGCCTCTTCTCTTCGTTGTTGCAAGCTCTTTGTCGATCATCTGTGTTTGTCGACCTGCTTGCTGACGGGTAGTGATGGTTTTGGGGGGCGGCGACTAGGGTTCCAACTGTAGCTGCTGCCTTTTTATTTTTTTTAAATTATTTTATTATTGTTAAAAATGAGAAAAGATTTAATTGTGTTTGTTTAGATTGTTTTTATTGACTTCGGTTGATTTTTTTGAATTATATTGATTTTGTGTAGGGATGGATACATTTGGAGACTTGTGGATACATTTTGGAGACATTTGTAAACCACTTGGACACCAAATTATTTTTTTGCTAAATAAAATAAAAAATAATAATATATAAATAATTAAAATTAATTTAAGAAGTATATATTGCACAATTTATTGAATTTATTTTTTTGTAAGAAATTGTGAAATTTGAACATTTTTTGAGTTTTTTAAAAACTATCTAAATTAAACTAAACTTCTAATTAAAAAAATTGTAAACTTTTTTTTCTAGAGACATTTGAAGACATTGAAAAAATTGTATAAAGAACTTATGATTTGGAGACATTTGGAGACTATCGAAGGCCTTCTGGGATATCAGAGTTTTTTCCTTGAAATTTATATTTTTTGAGAAAAAATCAATTTCTTGTGAAAATAGTGAAAATGGCATTTGTCAAATTTAGTTTGTTTTATCTTGTATTTTTTTTTTTAATCTTGAGTGGCATTTACCAAAGTATGAATTTATTTTAGTATAAATGTTAAATTTTCCTTATCTAATGGTGTTCTCTATTTTTTTTTAAAAAAAAAAGAGCACCATAAATTATATAAATTGAAAATATAATTTTTTTCCAATGTTACTCTTTAATTTGAATTTTTATTTTATAGATAAAAAATTTTGATTGGAGGAAGAGAGAAGAATAATTAAATAAAAGTAGAGATATAAATAAAATATATGAAAAAATATAAATTTTATTAATAATAACTAAAGTAAAGAGTCATTTTGACTAGTTAAATATAGAGGGTAAATTTTATTTTATTTTTAAAGATAAAGAATGATATAAAGAGTAAGTTAAATTTAAATTTTATAAAATTACTTTTTATAATAAAAAAATTATGAATATAAAGAGAATATTAAACATGCTATGATATTTTTTTTTGAAATGCATGCTATGATATTTTAACACAACGAACACAGAATCAGTATTAATTACTCCCATGTAGTATAAAGTTGTATTAATGAATGTCCTCAATGGTGATGTGGCAGAAAAATTATTTCCCATT
>CAODLS011870785.1:0-13064 GCA_948243855.1 Flueggea neowawraea
AGGATATGAGATATCAATCAGAGAGCATAGAACATGTTAGAGAACAGTGTTTTGGATCGATCTGCTTATGAGAATACTACATGGTTGAAAGGTCATAAGTATTTCTCATACAATGCTTATACTAGAATCCCTCGACCTGAAATCACTATGGATTCTTGGGTGATTTCTCGTATACTTTGACATACGGCTAACATTATTTGTAATGAGTAACAATTATGTGTATGATTGGGTATGCCATGGGTCATGCTAAGGAGCATGAGTGAAGTAAAGGGATTGCCACTCTCGAAAAGAGAGAAGATATCACCGGCCACTTGATTAGTGAAACTGAGTAGTGTGTGGCCACACCCAAACAAAGGAATAAATGTTATCATTTGTTTGACTTAGTCAGGATCACTTATAGATTAAGGAAATGTTTTAGCATAAATAAGGGTGACCCTTTCAATGCCTTATGCTAATTCTGATATCGAGAGGCAAAGTGTTGTATAAGGTTGTAATTAGGTTATGTTGATTCATAATTGACATTCATTTCAATTTGGGTAATCACAATGTCTTGCTAGAGACCAATTATGATTTATGGGTTTTAAATTAATTTTAGGCTCATTGCCAACATTGAATGAACCTACAAGATCACACATAATAAAGATCTACATTGGTTACAAAGATTCTCTCTTTGTAGTAATTAAATTATTAAAATGATTAATTTGATTAATCAATAATAATTCAGGGTTTTATGATTTACGTGTTAAATAAGATTTAATACATAGTCCATTAATGTAATGAATTTTTAATATAAATCACTAGTTATTAGGGTTATGGGTATTTAATTATATGTGATATAATTCGGCCCATAGGAGTGGTTTATTAAATGATAATGTATCATATAATTAAAAACCTAATTACATTAATCAAACCCATTAGAATTTCGACACAACCTAACCTAATTAGGAGTGAGAAAATTTGGCATACTCATCCTAATTAGGAGGAAGAAATTCGGCACACACCACCTCTCCTATTTTTTAGGAGTCACTTTCCTTGTTTCAAAAGGATGAATTCGGCACATGTACTAACTAATTAGAGTCCATGACTAATTAAGAGTTTTATTTTTGTTTGAGAAGGAAAATAAAACCCTAATTTGTATGTGACAAAATTAATTAGGAAGTGAATATTCTTATGAGACAAGAAAGGCAAACCTAGTGAGACTGGAAAGCAAATTCGGCACCCTACTGCTTGAATAGGATGAGGGCCGAATTTTGCAAGGTCAAGGAGGAAATTTTGTATTCTTTTATGCACCTATTTAGGTCTCCTTATATGCCTATAAATAGGGTGCACTCCTTGCTATTCTTTCATGGCTTGGCCGAATTAGTGAGTGCCATAAACAAAACAGAAAAAATTATTTGTGAGTTTTAGAATAGAGATTCTAAAAGAAGTGCTAGCACACATTAGCCAAATCAACGATCTTGTGTTTGTGTGAGAGTAGAGGGGAGTCGTCTTTTGGCAATCCCAATTGTCAATAACATTCGGCTCAACACAAATCAAAGGAAGCAATTCAGAAATTCTTGCTTTGTTTTGGATAAAACAATTCGGCAAAGTAAAATAGGTACACAAGTTCAGCCTTGCTCTATTAATTATGATTACATACAGTGTTCCTGGATGTTTCTTGTGTGATATTATTTTTTTGCTGCGCATATTAGATGTTTATTCGCATCAGAAACCCAACAAGGTTTGTTGCAAGCCCATAGAAAAAAAACATTGTAGGCTTTAGAGGTGTGAACCACAATCAACCATGTTGGCCTTGAAGGTGTTGAGCCGGAATCAACCTTGTGTATTGGCCTTGGAGGTGTTGAGCCAGAATCAACCTCATGTATTGGCCCTGTTGGATTGAGTTGTTATCAATCATCGTTATAATGTAAATCTTAAGTGGTGAGACTTAGGTAGTGGATGTAGGCATCGAGTTGGCCGAATCACTCTAAATCTTGTTGTTGATTTTTATCTTACATTTAAAGTCCCTTCCGCTCCATAAACACTATCCAAAGCATAAACTGAAATTATCCAATAAGTGGTATCCGATCGGGTCTCCATTCAAGAAGGCTTACCAACCTTGAAGCAAAGATCCTCATCAACAATATGGATTTCGGTCCTTCTTCTCCATGTGTATCGGGTGCTTTTCTCTATATCCCTCTTTTATTTGATGGATCAAATTTTAATTATTGGAAGAAAAGAATGTCTATTTTCATCCAATCATATGATATTGAGCTGTGGAAGGTGATTGTGTTTGGTTCAAAAATTCCCAAGAATGGTGATGACACTCTTAAGAAGTATGAAGACTTCAATAATGAAGATTGGAAGTCTCTAAGTCAAAATGCCAAAGCCACTCAAATATTATATTGTGCTTTGAGTTTCGAAGAGTACAATCAAATTTCCTCTTGTGATCATGCAAAGGAAATATGGGAAATGCTTGAAGTTACTCATAATGGCAAAACTCAAGTCAAGGAAACCAAGATTAATATGCTTCTACACGACTATGAGTTATTCACAATGAGAGATGGAGAAAGCATTAACTACATGCTTGATCGCTTTGCAAAAATTACAAATGGTCTTGCTTTATTTGGAAGACCAATCTCGAGTAGCGATAAGGTCAATAAGATATTATTCTTGATTTGAACATTGTGCTTAATATTGTGTTGAACTAACTAAGTGACAAGGAGTGAAATCCTTGATCAATCTGTTTGATAATGATGAATAGATGTTCAAATTCATGAATGTATTGTCATCATAAAAAATGGGGAGATTGTTGAGTTCAGTTTTGATGATGGTGATTGCAAAACATCCATGAAAGAAGTGCAAAGTCGCAGACTTGCTGATATGCTTAAGAAACACACATTATGCCTATGCAACTCACGTTGATCATGATGAAAATGGCATCAAGGCACATTAGAAAGGATACAAGGCTCGTAGATCATCCATTCCAAAAGAAGAAAATATCACATGTTCATCAAAGCGCGTTACTGAGGATACAACGCATGTTACACACTTGCAGAGTGAATCAAGGTGTATTAAAAAACAAAATGTGCAATCTTTGATGAACTGCTTTACGCACGTTACAAAAGATGCAATGCACATTGACGAAGTTCAAATGATGACAAAGCCAAGATACTCCTCGGAATTTGAATTTGAATATTCTCTGATACAATGATGTGGATTAAAGGTGCGATCTTGAGATGAAATCGACAACGCACGTTACAGAAGGTATGTCTCGCTGAAGAATCACTGGGTGAATGTATATATTCTGGAACAAAGATCAACGCCCATAGGACAAACCACAATGCACGTTGATATATGATCAACACACATAGAACGTGTACAAGTCATGTAGATGCCAATCCAGTCAAGGCAGTGGCTACTGGAGTTCTTGCAATGCGCGTAGATGATGTACAACGCACATTGTTGAAGGTGACGTCAATTAAAATAAAATTCGTCTATTTCTCACAACGACTACTTTGAGGCTCCAACGACTATATCTTTAAGAGTGACTATAAATAAATGTCCTAGAGTAGAAGGAAGATAAGAGAGTCATTTGCTATAAATTGCTATTATTGTTTCTCTCATTTATTTTTGATCAAGTTTGTTTAACATGGAAATTCCTCTAAGTTTTGATGATTTTAACAAAACATGTGAAAAAGTTAAGAAAGGCACGTTGTACATGCATCTAAGCCTGTAGCAGTATGATCAAAGCACGCTCTACAGCTTGCAAGTAACGTTGATCATATTTAAGGAATTCTAAACGTTGGTCAGTCAAGAAACAGAATGATTCCGAATCATACAAAGAGAGTTGCACATGGTCCAAGTCACGTTATGAGAATGATGAACTCTCTGGATAGATTGCACAAGCAGACAAGTCACATTGTGAGAAATGCAAATCACGTACATTGGTTTGTATCAGACTTGAAGTCGACTTGTAAGGCAACGTCAATGGACGTTGTAGTCCATCACAAGTAGCATAGAGAAATAAAGGAGCCACCTTTGGAGAAATCTATCTACGCACGTTACAAAACGTGCAAGTCACGTAGACGAGTGTGATGTCAGCATCTGACAAATTGGCGCCTCGGGATTCAAAATTTGAATTTTCTATGACATATGGTACAATGTCATGTGAATAATCAAAGGTGTGATTTTTGAGGAATGACAAGGCGCTTAGATGGCTAGGATGGATATGATCAATGCACGTTAAATAATGATCAAAGCCCGTTGCATTTGTGCAAGTCACGTTACGATTGAAAAATTCCCAGGTGAAGGCACACAAAGCTTATTGCAAAGATTTAAGTCACATTACACATTATGACATTTGAGGCAACAACTATCGATGTTCATACAAGGCACACAGAGGAGGGACAAGTCACGTAGTATCTCTATGGCATATGGTGCTACACACGTTGCCTAAGGAGTTATGCGCGTTGCACAAGATGATGTCATCAAAATCAAAATATTTCTCTTTCTCAATGGCTATATTCTCTCTCTTAACGACTACTTGGGCTTGGAAGGGTGTAAAGACTTCATGGGATTTCAGAAAAAGTGTTGGACAACTCTTGAGCGCTCTTTCCTACAACATCCAAGCATTAAAGTCTTTATTTTGCCTATTTCATTTATACAAGTCCTTTATTCTTGAACTTTCTATTATCACAGCTTGTATTACTGGTTCAATCATTGTGGTGAGTGTTTGTTAATCATCTTTGTAAGAGTGATTATGGGTGGGATCAATGGTAGATCCTTAGAGTGGTTTTATTCTTGAACCAGAATCAAGAAAGTTGTAAGAGTTCTCACTTGACTAGAAAGTGAAGTTGTAATCTCTGTGAAGATTGTTAGTGGAAATCCTAAGTGATGAAACTATCAATTCATTCAAACCTTGAAATCTAGTCACATTAAGCTAATGCTCAAGACATTTACATAAGCCTAAACCAGTACTTCTGAAACAGGCGCTTTCTTCTTCTTCTTCTGTTGGATCTCACCATAGAAATAAGAAATGAATCCCCAAAGGCATAATACAAGAGAAATGCCTTTCTCAACTTGAAATTTCTCATGGTAGAACAATACGGCTAAAGTCTCTGTCACCGGCAACATGACAGCAATTATAATCCCAGAAAGCAACGAGGACGCGCACCGAATCACGCTGACCGCTCCCATGAAGAAGAGCTGCCATAATAGTGCACTAGCTACCAGCACAACATAATATTTGGTTTTTCCTAGCTCAAATTCTTCTGCTTCGCTTGGAATTGCCTGCAAATAGGGTCTATGAATGTCAAACTAAATAAACTCTAAACAGAGCTAGTGCTGTAGAATTAGCAACCATTTAATAAAGAAATCATTTTCGCTTCAAATAACCAGAATGCAATAAAAGGAGCATAAGTCATCATAGATGGTAATGTTTTAAAGCTAAATCTGTTTCACTTCAATATATTTTTTTGATGAATTTATTACGCGTGCATGTGTGAGTCTATGTTCTTGGTCTATGATTGAGCAACATGAAAGATAGAAGACTAGGGAGAAGAACCTCAAAATCATTGTGTGCAAGCATTCCAACAGCACAGAAAGCGGTAGCAAAGAAAGAAATGACCATCTGCATTTCCATTACCAATGTATACGTGATGTTCTGTTTTGCTTTTTTGTATGTTAGCTCAATTGCAGGCAGCACAAAACCGTAAAGTGCAGAAGCTCCAAGGGTCATGAAGAAACCAAAGAAATACTGTCTGTTGGATTCATGAGCAGGGCGGTCAGAGCTAGCATGAACTCCTAGGATTACAGCTCCGATTGACAACAAGAAAATAGCATTGATCGTAAAAGACTTAAACTTTTGCTTTACCAAAAGGAAGGCAAAGCCAGCAGTAAAGGCTAATTGAGTAGCAATAATAAGAGCAGAAGTGGAGACTGGAAGCCGAGCAACACCATATGCATAAAGATAATCATCCAGTCCTGTAAGGATGCCAAGAACAGCACTCGCTGCGAAAAGGCGAGGTTTAATGTTGCAGAGCCTTGTCCGAGAACCATTCTTTGTTCGACGATACAAGTATGAGCAGAAGAGTGGAAGTAAGATAAATGGCCAACCTCCAGTTTCCAGAGCACTTGATAGCCAAACCTTCTTGCCACCCTTCAAGAAGTATAGCCGTGACAGAAGTGGGGCACCGCAATTTCCCAAACCCAACATTATTCCATTTACCAACAGCAAAGACTTCTTCAAGGATTTGCTCATTTTTTCCTCTCTATCTATCATTTGATCCGGATCACGATTTGACTCCATTTTAACGACTCTTGTATCTACATTCACAGACAATCAAAAGGCATGCAACATCAATTTGCTGCTCCACGAAAAAATTACGGATTTTTGTGAAAATCCAATTCAAATCCTGACGGATAAAACAAAAACGAAAACACAACAGAAACCTATCAAACTCCAAGAAGCTATCATCGACCATTGGATTGTAAACGCCATCACACAAGAACATCATTTTGGAATGTTAATTGCATTTCTTATGGGAACACAGAATTAAAACAAATGAACAACCTATTTCGAACATTATAATGAAATAACTGTTCAATATAATGAAATAAATTTATTAGTTCATAGCTAAAATTTAGTACGAAATTTATTGCTTTATGTAGCTATAAGAAAAGACTGTAGCATGTACTATACAAGAATTAAAGGAAAGAATTACCTGTGAGTTCAAAACAAGCAGATCAATATTTCCAAGACAGACGCTGTGATCATCAAATCAAAGAACTGATAAAAAGAGCTCACTTCACAGTGAGATAGTTGAATTCTTCTTTTTTTCTTAAAAAAAGGTCACTTTAAAGCAGAAACCTCAAAAGAAAGAATAGAAAGTCACTATCTGTACGCACTAATTAAAAATTGAAATCAGAAAAAGAAAAAAAGAAGAGAAAATAATAAAGAAGTGAAATGAAACGTTCAATGATGTAAACCTAACCAAGTGGGTGGTGCGCTACTTGTGAAAATGGAGAGACTATGGAAATCAACAATGAAATAATTTGGGTGGTCACTGGTGAAGAACTCAATACCAAGTAGCACGGTGATCAATGTTTCAAATTAATTTCACATTTTTTTGATCAAGAAAATTAATTTCACTTTTATTTAAGATTGCCTTTTAGGTCGTAAGATATTTGTGAAATCTACAAGTGCATCCTGTATTTTGAAAAGCCTAGTAATTAATCCCTATTGTTAACTTTTCACCAACCGTGTCAAAGAGCAAATATCAAAAAAGAATTATGGCCTCTTTATTAATAACAGTCTTAATGATTCTGTTACGGATGATTTTGTTGGGAAGCATTCTTCTAGGAAAGCTGCTGCTAATTAGGAAGATAAATCTGTCTTCTTTTTGTTAGGAAATATTTTCCAAAAAATTAAGAGTCATTATACTATTAGGATTCTATGTTAATTGTTATTCATTATTTATAGTAACTCATTGTAATTCTTCTCAACCATATATAGTGCTGCATTTTGCTAATAAAGATTAAGCAGTCATTTTTATCAAAAGTTTCAGAGAAGAAACTCTGTCGAGGATGAGTTGTTCATTACCAACCATCATAAGTCCTAAGAAGGGTTCAAACCACCCAAGAAGCCTAGTCTCAAGACCCGTAACTAGATCCTACTCAAGGGAACTTAACGAGTTGGTATCAGAGCCAGCCATCATGGGCGACTCAGATAGGCAAACTTCTAGCAAATAGACTGGAAGCCTTCATTGAACAAACGACAGTAAGGCAACATGCGTTTGAAGAATAGATGGCTTCATTTTTCGTCTTAGTCCGGGTTGCTGGAAAGGATGGCAGCCGAGAAAACTTAGAAGGGTAGAGCAGCAATCACGACAAAGATTGGAACTCAGAAGAGAAGACGTGATACCAACCTGGCAAGACATTGGTGTCGCGATATTCCAAGATGGAGTTTCCCACATATGATGGGTTAGAGGATCCTCTTGGGTGGTTGAAACGTTGCGAGAAATTTTTTTCCAATAATCAAACACAAGAGGAGGATAAGGTTGGGTTGGTAGAGTTCCACCTCTTAGGAGAAGCTCAGTTATGGTTTGACCATGTAGAGTAAAAAGAACATGAGCTGACATGGGGGAAGTTCAGGGGATTTTATCATGTGCGGTTTGGCCCACCTATGAGCAACAATCCTTTAGGAGAACTTGCAAATTTAAAACAAATTGGTCTGGTGGAGGATTATCATCAATTTCAGTCGCTTTTGGCCATAACGACTGATTTGAAACCACATCAACAAGTTAATTTGTTCACTGCAGGGCTAATTGAGGGGCTACGAATTAAAGTTGAGATGCAACAACCGGGAAATTTGGGCATTGGTATGCACATGGCAAGGCCATTAGAAAAGAAACAGAACTTGATTCAAGGGCATCGCAACAAGCGAGTAGGCTCCAACTAGGGACGACAAATACCAATCAGTCCGCTGTTACTCTTGGGAACAACTGGAGCCACACTACGAAAGAGAGAGGAAACACCTCCATTGAAAAAAAAAATGGCAACACCAAACATATTCTCATACTCCTCCTTAGAAGCTATTTATCACTTAATTGACATGTGTTAAGTAGTAAGGAACCTACTTGTCATTGATCGGCTTCTTGCAAGTGGACAAAAATCGACTATAATAATAAAAATCCTTGGAGTATTTATTAGGTGTCGAATCCACAGGGAACATGTCTAATTGTGATCAAATAAAAAGACAAAAGTAATTAAAAACATCAAATTGTTGTTTGTGGGGTTTTAAAAATAAAAGCAAGCAAGAATTTAAACACAAGTTCTCAATAATAAGAAAATATTAGGGTTTTCAAGATGAAACAAGGATTTATTTTTCAAATGAATGAAAATAGATTTTAATAAATGAGTGTGAGTGTTCTCTCCACATTAATCACTCAAGCCCTCTCTCCAGGTCACCAAGCATATCTACAATTTCCTAGGAGGGTCTTTTTGCCCTCACATAACCAAATTAGGTCCATTAAGTTGATAGAGGAATTCCAAAGAATACTTGTAGGCACCAAGTATGTTTACTCTAGCTCTCAACAAAATCTATGATAGTTGACCTAATCCAAACTTTATCTCTCAATTTATCGCTTGGGCTTGTCACAAACAATATTGTGTTAGCTAAGCACAACATCATTCCATTCATAACAAGTCATAAAATCATCACCAACAATAGATCTAGCAATAAAAGCACCAATAACAATAGATATAACAAAAAAAGCTCATAAAGCATGATAATAATCATCCATTAAGCAACAACAATATAAGGTCTACATCTATAATACTCTAACACAAGATCTAAGCTAACATGTTTGCAAAATAAGGCATAAAACAAGAAATATAAATTCTAAAAATAATTCAATGATCCTTGGTCCCTACAAGTTTGGTTTCTTTCATCACACTCTCTCTCCTCTTTCTAGCGTGTCACGGCTGTGACAAATTCCCCTTTGTCATGGCCGTGACCGAGATCGTGATGTGGTCACAGCCGTGACAATTCTCTGCCACATTTTCTCCATTTTTTTCGCTTTTCAAGACGGTGACACTTGTCCATCATGGCCATGACACCACTTCCTTCCTTGTTTCCTGTAGACTTAATAACCACACTAGAATGGGGGTTGAATAGTGTGGTATGAGTAGCTTTGAAAATTTCTTCCAAAATAAATTGCAAGAAGGTAAGAACACTAAGAATTTATCGTGATTTGACCAACTCGATGCCTACGTCCACTCCCTAAATATCACCACTTAGGATTTCCACTAACAATCTTCACATAGATTACAAGTTCACTTTCTAGTCAAGTGAGAACTCTTACAACTTTCTTGATTTCAGTTCAAGAAAAAAAACCACCTTAAGGATCTACCTCTGATGCCGTTCGGAATCACTCTTGCGAAGATAATTAACAAACACTCACCATAAAAATTAAACCAGTGATACAAGTTGTGATAATAGAACGTTCAAGAACAAAGAACTTGTATCAATGAAATACGCAAAATCAAAAGTTTGATGCCTGGATGTTGTAGGGATAAATGCTCAAGAGTTTTGTGTACCTTCTTTGACGTACAAAAAGGTATTTAAATCCTTGCAAGCCCAAATAGCCATTAAGAGATAGAATGTAGCCATTGTGAGAGAGAGAAATATTTTGATTCTGATGACATCAGCTTGTACAATGCACGTAACTCTTTATGCAACGTGTGTAGTACCATATGCCATAGATATACTACTTGTCTGGTATCTCCTTTACATTCCTTGTATGAACATCGATAGCTACGGCCTCAAATGTCACAATGTGTAATGTGACCTACATCTCTACAATGCGCTTTGTGTACCTTCACCTGGAAATTTTTCCAATCGTAATGTGACTTGCACAAATGCAATGGGCTTTGATCATAATGTAACGTGCATTGATCACACCTTACCCAACCATCTATGCGCATTGTCGTCTGTCAAAAATTGCACCTTTGATTCTTCACGTGTCATGTGTCAGAGAATATTATAAATTTGAATCCCAACGCACTGATTTGTCAGATGCTGATTGAAATCCCAATATGGCAATCCAAGAGGGGGGGGGGGGTGAATTGGATTTATTGATAAAAATAATATCTTTGAAAATATTTTGCAAATATTTTCAAATCAAAACAGTAGCTAAATGCAAAACATTACCACTTAATAAAGAACTTAAAAGGAGTAAAAGGATAGAGCAACAAAGCCCAATATTTATAGTGGTTCGGTCATCTTTGACCTACGTCCACGCCTCAAGTTCACTAGAGAGTTTGAATCCACTATTCTTCCTCACTTTCGGGTGGAGGTAAACCGTTTACATTCTATTGTTTTTCAGGATCACAAGACAACCTTTTACACCTTGCTTTTTGCTAGTCAAAACAAGAAAACCACACTCCTTTGTTTTTCAAGGTAACAAACAAGGCAAACCTATTCCGTTTCTCAAGCTTTACAAACAAAGCTTGATTACAATACTATTCTCAACTAAATGACAGTGTTGTTCAACCAAATCGGTGATAAAATAGCAAATCTACAGCTCAGTTGGTATGTAAGTATTCAAGAACAAAATAATAATGCAATGGGAAGATTTTCAAGGCTTTTAGGCACTCTCAAGGATTTTCTTCTTTTACCTTATGACTTGAAACGTCTATTTATAGGCATTTCTCAAAAACTAGCCGTTGTGGATGCCATAAGCAGCCGTTGTAAGGGATGAAAAAATGATGATATCAATGACGTCAGTCCTTTCTACGTGCGTATCATGTGTACTGTGTACGTAGTTCATGGTTTTATCAGAGTATTACGTGCAACGATATTCTTTCTGTGTGCATAGGCCAATTTGTAGTACCTACTATTTTATATTAAGAAGTAACTACGTGCATAGTATCTTTATCTGTGTACCCATAGCTTGAATGCTGTGTGCGCTGTACTTAGTGCTGCGTATGTAGTCGAGACTTCAATGGTTATGTCTTTGATCTTCCTCGTGACTGTGTCAGAAGATATTCAAAATTTCAAAAGTCGAGGAGCGTCTGTCATTTATCAGGTAGTACAACTCACATTTGTTGTGACGTCTCTGCAATTTGATTCTCTGTTCGTGACTCACTGTTCTGATGCTTTTTGAATTCATGTCAGAGAATATTCTCGTCTGTATTCTGACAACCTGTAACAGATTTTGGCATTTTTCAGTCAGACATATATTTTCCTCGTCTACGTGCATTGAAGTCTGTTCTGTGTGCATAGTCTGATCCTTTGAAGCGCACACAAATGGGATAGAGCATGCCACAGCTTGACTTTGTGAATTTCTTTGATTTTCTGATTGTACCAAGCTAGTTACTACGTGCTTATGTCTATGTCAACGCACATAGCAGTATACTGATCCATTATGTTTTTCTGATTATACCACGTCTATGCACATTGCATTTATTCCTATGCGCACAGTGGGATACTGGGTTTTCTTCTTGACTGAATCATAGCATTTATGTGCGTTGCATTTGTCTTCTAAGCACATAATACCTATTCTACGAGCATTGCATGAGCTCTTGTGTGCATAGCATCTATCTCTGACTTCTCGATGCATCTCTATCTCTGATCAACGTGCATAGGTCTTGGTTTAAAGTACATAGACCATTCTTTAATATACTTGGAGAGTTGAGGAAGGTGTTTAGCTTAACTGTTTCAATTTTTTTGTTAAATTATCAAAATTTAGGAGTTTTTATGTTAATAAAAAACTTGATTTAACAACTTAAAGTGGAACTAAAACACTCGCACTACTATTAGTTGAAATATAGAAATGATTCTTACACACCTCTATGCCATTTGGTTAAAACTGAGCATTTGACTTGCTACGAAGAGCTTGAGTTTGAAGTTGAAGTTCACAATGAGGGTTCCAGGAATGGAAGTGATATCCTCATATTTATTCTAAACCTCGACGAGGACTCCCTGAAACTTATATCAAGCAAGTTATTGGATTTAAAGAGGTTTTTGTTGTTGCTGGAAGCTCCTAGAAGGTGAAGTATAACTTGAATGTTTGCAAGAGTCTTGCATTCATGGATTATAATGCTTATAAGGTGTTACCATATGGTGGGCACACCATTGTCATAAGTGATGAAAAATTGTCATTCCCATTACATATTAGTTTCAATTAGGTTTTTGGTTTTAGCTCAACTCAAATTAGATTTAGATGAATAAATGTTAGATGGACATATGAATATTGAATACTTTTTCCTTTAGTTGAAGTTGGATGGAATGAAATAATTTTTTTCCACTATACTTATTCTTAAGTAGTTTTTGTATATCAAATTATTGCTAATTGATGGATTAACATGGAAAGCTAAAAAATTGCTTGTAATGTCCCAAAATTATATATTGGGATGAATGAAATTAAATAGACCATTTATGTATTTTTTTTCTTTAATACATGATTGTGTTGATGAGAGTTCGATGTAACTGATTAGAATGTGTTCTTAACATAATCTGTGTAACAACTATTGACAAGATATTGGCGAAATTGTCTTTAGTTGTAGGAACTCATGATAGG
>CAODLS011870799.1:0-18466 GCA_948243855.1 Flueggea neowawraea
GTCAAATTTTGGTTACAGGGGCAGATGATGGATTACTTTCTGTGTGGAGAATCAGCAAGTACGGCCCCCGTGTCTCACGACGCTTGCAGTTGGAGAAGGCACTGTGTTGGCACACAGCCAAAATAACATGTCTTCATGTCAGCCAGCCGTACATGCTAGTCGTTAGTGGATCTGATGATTGTACTGTTATTGTGTGGGATCTTAGCTCCTTGGTTTTTGTTCGGCAGCTACCGGAGTTCCCTGAACCAGTTTCAGCCATTTATGTGAATGACTTGACTGGGGAGATTGTGACAGCTGCTGGAATTCTGCTTGCTATTTGGAGCATTAATGGAGACTGCCTTGCTGTGATTAATACATCACAACTGCCATCCGATTGCATTTTATCAGTGACAAGTTGCACATTTTCCGATTGGATGGACACAAACTGGTATGTGACTGGCCATCAGAGTGGGTCAATTAAAGTGTGGCAAATGATTCATTGCTCGAATCAAGAGAGTTCCCCGAGTAAATCAACCACCAATTTGACGGGCGGATTGAATTTAGATGGTAAAATACCAGAGTACAGGTTGGTGCTCCACAAGGTGCTGAAGTTTCATAAACATCCGGTGACTGCCCTTCACCTCTCAAGTGATATGAAACAGTTGCTGAGTGGGGATTCTGGTGGACATCTGCTCTCATGGACGCTACCAGATGAAAGCTCTAAGGCTTCATTTAATCAGGGGTGAGGATGGGAATGGTGCCAAGTGTAATTATTTCAGCTTTTGTAGCAGCCAAAGACTCTTCTCAACGGATTTTCTTCTCGCTATCTTTACCAAGAAAAGAGTTGATTATACGTTCCTAACATGGAAACAGAAAACACGCAGAAGGGGCTGGCCTGGGAAAGGAATCATGACAGGTAAGGACAAGGAAAACATAATGTCTGATAAGTATATTGAGCAAGTAACTTATTGAGGAGTGGGATATCATGACTATCACGACAATTCTCGCGGTGGCGGCCTGAGCTTGCGGTCGAGAGATCACAAACTAAAGGCCAAGGTGTTGCGTTGTGTTTCGGCTGCCTGCATGGAAGGATTTTGATTTACAGAATGTACATAGATTTGAGTTACTAACAGTGTGTAATGATTTTGTACAGAAGGGAAAAGTTTCAGAGCCAGCTTTGAGTTGAATTGACCTGGCCAGTTTAAAGAAATACTCTAATCGGGTTGAGTGTATTTCTTTTGTCTAACATTCTTTTTTGCATAGTGCAATTCGTCACTCCCTGCCCACTCTTGTTTGATGTGCTCTCTCTAAAACGAAAAACAGATATGAGATTTCAATATTAATTGCTCTTTTTGTAGTTGTCCGGATTGTTCTTCCATATTATGATGGTTGTTTCCACTCTTTATTGTACTCTCTATGGGGTACTTTAGTTTCTCTATCTTTATGAAATATATCTAATTTATAAAAAAGTTAGTAAAAACCTGCAACTTGTATAAAAACAACAGAAAACACTGCACAGCTACTTTGCTTGGGAACTGTCTTCCCCAATCTATTTAACTTTTCTAGGTATTTTGAGTTCGTTTGCCTTGATGGATTTGGAACCAGCTGTGGAATTTATCGATTGGTTTGTCAAAATTGATGTCAAATGGACACATAAAATCCCACATGTTTAAAATATCTCATAAATATGTCATTTTAAGAATGACTCGTTTTCTAAAAATATGAAATTTCAAAGATAATACTTTTTCCATTATTAACTTCACTCAGTTTGCAGTAATTCAAATTAACCCTCAACCCAATACATACATGGTCAATGTTATTTTTATATTCAATGTTAGAATTGATTGTCAAAATAAAATTTAATTAATTTATCACAAAAATAATGTGGGTTCAGATTCAACTTTTTCAACTTCTACACAAAACAATTTATTTTTATAATGAAATATTGACTACGAAAAGAAAGTGCAAAAAACATATTAAAAAGAGAGAAACATGCTTCAAAAAATTCTTCTAAATTAAATTCGATCACAAAATTAGTTGGTTTGGTCAAAGAGTTATAAATAAAATGTTAAATCATTTTATTAAATAAACTAATGAAATGTCTATATATTTTACGTACTATCCAAACAAACAAGTTCATGTCGGATGAACTATTGTTTAAAATATCTCTAAATAAATAATGTATTTATAAAATGTTTACATTTACAAAATCAATACATTTGAAATGTTTACATTTGTTTTCAAAATCTTGCTAACCAAACCAGCTCTTTGTATCTTCTTGCTCTCAAAATATAGTTTGATTTCGCCTTCTCTTGTTTGGTCTTGATCTCCTGCTGGTTGGCTGGTTTTGGTTGTGCAGGAGGCCCTAACAGTTGCTTAAGAGTTTGTGACCTCTTGTGAGATTCGATGGTGCTTGTGGAGGATGACTGGGTCACCGTGATCACTTGTTCTATAAAATATGCATCTTTTCTTGATTTTGTGACTATGGGTATTGAGTATCAACTTGTTCTATTGGCAGTCACAAAAAGAGTGATTGTGCACCTATTTATAGCAATTTTGAGTTATCTCAGTAAGTTCTTAAACAAAAGATAATTCTCCCAAGAAAAAACCTCCAATTATAATGAGAAAAACAAATAAATCTATTCCAAAAGGTTTCTGTATTTATCCCTTGCATTTATTCCACATTTTTGACTTTGCTCTCAATGTGACATCTCTCATCCTGAGCTATTTTTGCCCTCTAGGAGTAGGATTTAGACACTAAAGTTGGGGTTTAGAAACCTCTAGCATGTTCTATTTTGTGGTAAAACAGTCCTAAAAATTAATCTCAGTTGACTTGTCTAATTTTTTCAGGATAGTGTTTTACAAATACTATGATAGTAGAGTTGTTGGTTTAGAGTTGAATTTTGATTGAGACCTTGAATTCTTCTTATTGAGAAGACCAGAATGACAAGCTTATCTTCCTTGATTGAATTTCATCTCTGCAATAATCCTCTCCTAAAAGATAGGCTCCTTGATCTTTTCTCTTTGATATTGCGTACCAAAACCATAAGGCCTATTTGCAGATTATGATGAGAGTAACTTATTGGCAAAGTTTCAGACTCAAGTCCCGAGCCATAAGTCTTGTTGTCCTCGTATAAAGTTCTCATCCTTAAAAAGTTGTATTGTCTGTAGAAATCCTATTCTCCAAAAGTTTTTTTTTAGGAGCTGAACTTTGAAGACTTGAGGATTAGATTCTGGGTAGGGTCTGATTGTTTAAATTTGGACTTTAAGAAAATATAGGTAATGTTTAATTGGAAAAATAATTTTTTGTTTCTGTTTTATTTTTATTTTTTAAAATTTAAAAATATTTAAAAAATATGTTTACTAATCAAAAATTCTCTTTAAACAAATTTTTCATTTTTTATTTCTATTTTTTAATTTTTTAAAAAATAGTGAAATTTTTTTACTACTAAATAAGCTTATGATTTTCCTTGGCCATGTGCTCCCTAACCTATGATATGTATGCACTCTAAGGGTTACAATCAGCAAGCCACCAAGAGGTGGTCGCCGACGGACTCTTATATATATAATTTTATTACATTAACTTTTTTAAGTTCTTAAATTTTTAAAAAATAAATATTTAATTTTTTAATTTGATTATTATCTATTCATCTACTATTAAAGTTACTATCAACTTCTATAAAATCATTCAACGATATCTTGAGTGAAAATAATATCGGGTCCATCAATGACTATAATACTAAGTTGAAGTTAATTCTCTATAAGAAATGTACTTCTGATGATCGACCAACTTCAACGATTTTTTTTACCCAACTAGACATGATCTGTGAACAAAACTTGAGACCATGAGTTCATCACATTTTTCTAGATTTTTGTGGGCTGCTTTGAACGGTCTCTCATCATATTGTGATGTTGTTCTATTAACGGTGATTTTTGGTCTTGAGACAAAATTTTGAGTATAAACAGAAACTTAGAAAAAAAAATTGCAAGTTATGAACATCTTCACCGTCTGAATTTGCAAAGGCTAGAGAAAAAAAAAACTTCAATTTTAAATCGAAACTGATAAATGCTTTAAATCAAATATTTCAAAGAGAAAAAATGAACGAATTGTCCAACCAAGCTTCAAAAAATTGTTCAACCGGAACGAAAATTATGAATTTTATTGAGTTTATTCGTTACCAGAAATTTCACTATTCAAAGTTATAACTCAATTAATGAGACAGTTGCAATTCAATTAATAATACAGGCTGAATTTACAAATAATCTGTACTTATGACGAAAAATTTTGCTTGCCTATGGTCCAAATGACACCACGAGAATTCTTTTTTAATAATGTGTTAACTAACGGGAAAAGATTATAAAATTAATTATTCATCTCAGTATTAAGGAATGGAGAGTTCATTTTCGGTACAAAAGATAAATAAAAATGACTCAGAAAAAACCATTTCACACTCTCTCACGCACAACCTACTACTGAACAGCCAAGTTGAAGCCTGGGATGGTTACAGAACAAGTTAACAGCCCTGTTTTTTTTTTTGTTTCGGCCTTTTTTCTTCAATTTGAGATATAACGAAAAATCACAACCATATATATGTAGTACAAACCACAGACCTGCACGACACGGCTTTCCCTCTACAGAGAAGAGGAACAATCCACCACCAACAATCATGCTCTTCAGAGTCTGAAACCAACTTGGTTGGCTTCAAGTTCATCTCTTGTTACTGGGTTTTGCTTGTACATTTTAAAAATGGCATCTTCATTTCTCAGTGAGGCTGAAAACCTCACTCTTGTTAGAAGAAGCATAACCCCAAAAGGGTTATGCTTTTTGGGCTCTGATTTGCATGGTAGTAACTTTTCAAGAATCAAGTTTGTTCCCTAATAGAATCACCAAGACAACAAATACAGTTGTGCCAAAGTGTAGTTTGTCTGCTTCAAGGCCTGCTTCACAACCCAGGTTTATCCAACACAAGAAAGGGGCTTTTTGGTTCTATAGGTTCCTTTCAATTGTGTATGACCATGTCATTAATCCTGGTCACTGGACTGAGGATATGAGGGATGATGCACTTGAGCCTGCTGATCTCAGTGACAGGAATATGATAGTGGTTGATGTTGGTGGTGGCAATGGTTTCACTACTCTGGGGATTGTCAAGCATGTGGATGCTAAAAATGTCACCATTCTTAACCAGTCCCCACACCAGCTTGCAAAAGCTAAGCAGAAAGAGGCCTTGAAGGATTGTAAGATTATTGAGGGTGATGATGAGGATCTCCCTTTCCCTACTGATTATGCTGATAGATATGTTTCTGCTGGAAGGTTTATTTCTTCTTTGCCTTGCCCTTGTTTTTTGTTGGAATGGATTTTTTGCTATTGTCTTTTGACATTTTGACAGTTTGCTTGTTTTTATTAGTGATTGTATTGCTACAGAATTTGTTGAATGCCCTTGTAAATTCTTGTGTGTTCTTTAATTTTTCTTGCTTTGATTATATGTTCTTTATCGTGTATTGCCTGACCCAACTGAGTAGGTGGCTTCTTGAATTCTGTAATTGGTCTAGTGTCACTGTTAATTTTGAGTATTTGGTTTTGTGTCACTGTTAATTTCTTCTTTTTTTCTTCGAATTTTGGTATTCAATTTCAGAGAGGTCTGTGCATTCATTGTCTTTTGGTATGTCTCTATCGGTGTGTATAATGTGCCATGGATTCATTTTGAAGTTCTTATGATTAGCTGCTAGGAATTCCTGAAGATGAAAGGTTACGGTTTTACTGTACAAGTTGGTGTGATTATGAATAATGCAGCTGCAATGGAACAAGTCTAGCTATTTTACTATAATTTGAGATCGACGGCAATTTTCGGCTCCTCTTACGGGATTACATGATTTCACTTCTCTTGCAGTATAGATTACTGGCCTGATCCACAACGCGGCATAAAGGAAGCATACAGGGTTTTGAAACTAGGTGGAAAAGCCTGTCTTATAGGTCTAGTGTACCCTACATTTTGGTTGTCTCGCTTCTTTGCAGATGTTTGGATGCTCTTCCCCAAGGAGGAAGAATACATTGAATGGTTTGAAAAGGCTGAGTTCAAGGATGTTCATCTGAAAAGGATTGGCCCAAAATGGTATCGTGGAGTTCGCCGGCATGGGCTGATCATGGGATGTTCTGTCACAGGTGTTAAACCTGCATCCGGAGATTCTCCCTTGAAGGTAGTTACTCTCGACATATTTGTTCTATAGACTAAAGATTAAGATTGTTTTGCTTCTGTATTTAGCTACTCATCTGTTGCATCTCTACTCAATGTTTTGGACTGCTCAATGCTCTCTCTCTTCTCATATTGGGGTGGATGAATGGCTTTGCATTGCATGTGTACTATGCAGAAGCGCGTGTCATACACGTTTGCATTTGGATATGATGTCATGAAAATCCACTTCTGTTACAGACTTTATTTTACTGATATTTCTATTCAATGCTCCAGTTGATCTAGGATCTACTAGCCATATGTGAAAATCAAATTTGAAGTGTTAAGCGGCTCAAATCCAGTTTATTACTTTCTAAGTAGTTTCTCACTTATCATGTAAACTCCTAAATGATACAAACAAGTTAGAACTTCTTGTTATCTTTTATATGAGTGTGCTTTCAATGATGTAATCTTAACACACTTTGCAAATATTTTTAATTTCTGAATTTTTGCCATCCTTTCTCTAAGTTACCTCTTTCCTTCATTTTTTGTCTTGTTTCTAGGAAATTTACTCCTTTTGTTTCTCATTGTTTTAGCAAAAGGGCATAATTTCAGTTTTTAAGATTTCTTCATACAAGGCATCGGCATTAACTATTTATCTTCACTCTTGATGCTGTGATTCTGTTTCATGCCTCTAATTGGCTGAAACAGCTGTACTTTTATAGCTGAATTAGGTTGACCAGTAAAACATTAAGGTTCTTGAATATATATGTGAAGCCATTTAGGTTTGAGTTATGTATGAAATTTTCTTTGACCTTCTTGATAACCTCATATATATAGAATCTCTAGAGTAGGTGATTCATTAAGAAAGGATATGAACTGCGAATCTAGAATCCAATACTTTAGCCTCCTCCTGAAAATGAGACTGATTTGATGCTCTTTGCATCAAATGGCATTCTGGCAACAGTCGGTGAGAAAGTTTAGACTGCAAGCAGTTGCTGCAACTGTCATTATGTTACCATTAGCCTACTTTGGCCCCAAGAGAATTAAACTTTTAACTGCCAAGCCATGGTAGTCTTCTAGGTCTTGCTTCAGGAAAATGGTTTCCGTTGATTGTGATCATCGAGGTATTTGTTTTAGGTAGAGCAAAACCAGCCTTGCAACTGAATAGTAAACCACAGGACCATTTCCGTTTGCTTCAGTGTGTTCAAAAACTTCGGTGCTTGAAAATGATATCAGGTCACTTGGTGTGAAGATTGCCCCTGTAATGCCATGCTTGTTATAACTGTCTTATTCAGAGCATGCATATTCTGCTTCGTTGATCTTGGTTGAGTTATCCTTTCGATGCTGCCTATTCATTTATGTGCATCATATTTATTCTTCTGACGTAAATAAATTCTTCTGACAATTTTACAGCTCGGTCCAAAGGAAGAGGATGTGTTGAAGCCTGTAAAACCCGTTCATGTTCCTTATACGCTTCATTTTAGGTGCAATGGCGGCGACATATTATGTGTTGGTTCCCATCTACATGTGGCTCAAAGATCAAATTGTACCCAAAGGTAGACCAATATAAGGGTGAGGTTAGGATTGCCAGGAGGAGTCCTCTTAAATTTGTAGACTTTTCTGTTCTTTTTGTAGCCATCAGATAGTGCCTACCTCTGTGTGGCTGTGATCCTCTCGAATGAACTGAGGTCACATAAATGAATTTAGGCGTGCTTTTCACATTAACTTTGCATAACAGATGCATTATTTATTTATTTCTGGAAATCGCTTAGTACCTTTATGTTATGTTTGTATCGTGTATAAATTGACTTGACACAATTATAACATGTTAATACGAATTTTCACTCATAGTTTGTTGGACATAAATTGACACGTCTACAAGTCCCAAGCATATTTCAAGTTAGTACATAATGTCCAATTCCTTAAGTCAATCTTAAAGTTTTCAGTCTGAAAGTTGAATTCCAAACTATTAACGTGCTACTTAAATGAATCCTCATTTGTGATTATTTCTGATTTGACATATGAACTTCGATAAGTAACTCACTTCAATTTAGTGAACTTTCGATTTCCTTTGCCATAACGAACTTTTTGAATTTGTAAAATAAACAGCCGCAAGGGTCCAAATATGAGAGGTAGTGAAGAGACGGCTTAGTATTAGAACCTCAACAAAACGTCGTTTTGAAAGAATGTAAATGATAGTTTGAGCAATTTCGACTCTTTCAAAACTACAACTGCATCAAACCTGTCGATCTGAGGAAAAAAAGATTCAAGTACTCCAAAATTATTGCAGAAAAACATCTAGCATTTTCTCATAATCCAGTTTCCGGTCACCTGAAAATTACTACACGGCATAAGGAAATAAAATATAAACCACACGAGAGTTCAACTTGCATTGGAATAGGCATGACCAATTCAAGTGGATATGCTTGCTACTCATGTGCCTATATTCCAAACTTGATCAGTATTGGTGTACATCCCATCCTCCATGCTCAATGCTGACAACCTACCTCGTTCCGGTATCAGGACTGATGTCCCCGTAAGAAACCAAACCCCGCTGTCCAGATGGCGAGCTTGATTTGGACCTGCTTCTACCACGGTGCTTAGGTGGTGCACGATCTGGAGAACTAGAACGAGAGGAGCTACGGCTTCTAGACCCGGAACTTGATCTGAACTTTTGTCTTCTTCCCCTGTTGTCATCAATTTGGGGACCTAAGGATCTCAGACTCTCACTAATAGGAGGATTCTGAACTCTAGGGCTATGACGTATTGGACTTTGGCTCCGGCTGTGATTTCTGTAGCGGCTGCGGCGGTCACCCGGACTGCGAGAAATGCTCTGACTTCGATTTCTCCGCCTTCTGTAAATGAAAGGAAGAATTGACAGAGACTATTAGTCCGCCACCATAATATTATCAAATATCACTTCCCAAACTAGAACACAACAATGAACAAAACTAATCATATCAAAGTCTTCATAGCATTGGTTTCAACACATCAAATACACGTGTCATAAGAGCATTGCTTTAATCATATCAAATGGAAAATTCTGAAAGATAATTTCTTTCAAAAGTGTAACTAGCTTTCTTGTTGCAGTGAAATACATTGAATTGATTCAATCATATTGCATAAATACCTATATAAAAATAATATTGCATTCATTTAATTAGAAAAATTGATCAGTAAAGCAATGATTGCTAAAATCAGACTGACAAAGGAAAAAAAATAAATGAACAAATAAAAAGACGTCTGCGAGCACAAGTGTCTACAACTACAACAATGGCTGCGTCCATGTGTAACAAAGTTTCCCCTTCTTGTTGGCGTTAAAGACATGATATGCAAGATGTACACATAGGGCCCAAATATGCAAGGAAAGCAGTTGTAAGCTGATTGGTTTGTTCTTCAGTAGTGCTTATTGTATTTAGGAAGTTGTTTCGCAGTATTTATGTTTATAAAGTGTATTATGTTTTGAAGTTTAATAGGAGAATAAGTTCGTAGATTCTTATTCTGTTTTGCTGCCTGAATACCTGATGTATTAAGCATATAAAGGAGGGAATTTCTATTAAAAAAAATGCAAGTCATAGTTTATCACAAAAGTAATGGGCAGACAGCTTGGCAAAAGACAAGTTTTCTGGGGAGCGACTAGGTCCCACACAAAAAACATATAACTTAATTTTTCCCATGAAACGTCCTGTAACCAGGTCACAAAAAAAAATCGATATTAGGAAGTGGCATAATTAACATCTCCGCAGAATTGTCAAGCTGAATTAATTTGTTCATAAGAAATGTCGAGTATTAGTCATCTAAAGTGGACTGCCAGCAACCAAAGAAAAATTGATCCAGCAGCACCAAAGGTGATGAACTTGCCGCTGCAAATTTTGCGAAAGTTGAAGGGGTAAGATAAAAATAATGAGATCGGGAGCGGCAGTTGAGCCTACACTGATCGGAGGGAGGAAAGAAGAATGGGACCAGTAGGAGTGAATACTGCCGCAAGGCATTTTTTTCATATGATGGTATTGCTGCGCCTTTCATTTCGATCCACAAGTGTGAGGACTTGTTGAGAATCGGACAACTTCGAAGGAGGTGTTAGCAACTCTCCATCTTAAGTCTTAACAGAAAGGCACAACTGTGGCTTTACAAATGAAACAAAAGGAGCCGAGAATGGACAAGGAGGCATTTATAGAGGAGGATTGCCAACTAAACTTTGGTCTTCCTATAAGTTTCAACCCTTTAGGCAAATTAACAGACTTACAAGCGAATAGGAATAGTGTAGGATTATTGGCCTGAAGTTCAGCGTTGAACAAGTTTTCTGGGTGGCAACCACAGGGTCTGGAAAGGGGAGAACTCAAACAAAGGCAAAGAGAATTTTCCCATGAGCACCTAGTGACTATGTCCAATGAAGAAACACATATCAAGACAATTCCTTCCATGGGGTAAGGGTTATGGTAAGGGTGTCACAGTCAAAATATGGTCAATTTTATGCAGTTATATCCTAGCAACAACATCAGAATCTAGCCATTAAGCAAGGACAAATACAATATCATTTCTAAGAAAATTCTACTGCTTGTTATTGTTCTTCGTAAGAACTAATGACGCAAAACACTGGCTATGCTGCTCGAGACAGAGACAGACAGACAGACACAGAGAGAGAGAGAGAGAGAGAGAGAGAGAGAGAGAGAGAACCTTGGGGAGCTCATTCCTCTTTGTGGGCTTCTATAACGTCTACTCAGTGAGTGATCTAAGTAACTTCTGTAGCCAGAATACCTTTGAAGAAAACAACAGAAAATTAATGTATCTAGAGGTCATTGAATGCATAAATTCAACCATGTGAAACAAAAATGCAAACTTTGCAATTAAACAAATTCAAAGAACATTACAAGGGCTTCAAATTTGTCCATATAATAACATAAATACCTATCACGATTTCTTTCATTAATATTTCTTCCACTGTAATGATATGCCCTACGAGGGGGTGAGCGTTGTGGAGAAGGGGTGCGATAGCGACGTGCAAAGGAATAGCGTTCAGTGAACCCACGTCCTTTTCTAATGCGCTTGGAAACATTATTTGGAGATTGACTCCGAGAAGGGGCTTTGTGGGTTGGACTGGCCAATGGACTCCTTGAGGACCTTCCCTGCTCCCGTTCATTAGGATTCCCAGCAGGGCTTCTGTTGTCATTTCTATGCAACGGACTCCTTGATCTGCTCTTACGCCGAATGTTTGGACTTCTTTTGGGGCTTCGAGATGTACTCCTGTTAGTTTAGATTTGAAAGCAGTTACAGCTTACAGGTTGTCAAAGTCAGAATTAAAGTTTTAATGGTTGATCAATGATGAGTGATGTAAACCTGGACTTCAGAGATTCATCTGAATCAGAATGCTGGCTAGAAGTCCTTTTTGGCTTACGGTCAATGCTGTTGCCATTGTTTAAATATTTGTCATTCTTTGGCAATAATTCACCCTCCTTGTATGACAAGTTGGCCTCAGTTGTCTTCTGATCCCTTTGTTGCTCCTTGATAGCATCCTTCACTTGTGATTTTTTCCCAATCTCTGCATTCAGCCAATTTATACAATCAGTTTTCCCTTGAGCCCAAGTGCCATAGACACTCGCAACAGGAGAAAAACACCATAATAATAATGGAAGTGAGAATCGCAGGAATTAATATGTTGCCTACCGGTATTCTGCACTAACTTCTCAGTATCATTTGAGCCTTTGGGTTTAGTTCTAGAAACGCGGTGGTTGCCTTCATCAGAGCTGCTACTAGAACTTGTGCTATTTGTTTCTGAATCACTTTCACTCTCGGAATTCCTGAAAGCATGATCAACAGATAAGGCCAGAGAATATTAAAAGCACCATAAATATATGAGCTTGAACAAGATTTAAGCACCATTTAGTGCGTCTTGTTTTCCCGTCATGACGGCCTCCTTTCTTCTCCTTCCGCACATCCTTCCACTTTCTCCCACGTTGGTGTTTATCTCGTTTCACAGACCTCTTCTTCCTATGCCTTCCGCCACTTGATGAACTCGAATCAGACAGTGAGGAAACAGAATCTGACTCTGCATATGAGGATGAATCAGATTCCGAAGAAGATACATCAGAATCCGAGCTATAAGAATCAGATGATGAGCATCTTCGCTTTCTTCTCTTTTTTCTATCCTTAAGGAACTTGTTATGCCGTTGTTTTATTTGATCATTGGAAGAAGAAACCTTTGCCAATTTCCTTTTCTTTCCTGCAATGAAGCCAATGTTCCATTGTGCAACAGAACAGTGTTAAAGGATAGTCATACATTTATCAAACATAGCAGCAATTGAAAGATATAATCATATATTTATTATATGTAGGGCCAATCGTTCCTGAAGTAGTATTAGCACTAGGATAAATATTTAGACAAAAATTACCCGAATCTTTCACAATTGCGTCCTGAATTTTAGCTTCTGATGTCTCCCCACAATTTACTATCTTGACAGGTTGGGCAGGCCTGCCATCTGCTGTTCCCACCTCTTCGATTTTCTTCACAATCTCCATCCCCTTGATAACCTTTCCAAAAACAACATGTTTCCTGAAATAAAAAGAAAAAGTCGCAAAGCTCGCATAAATCATAAACAAGTGCTGTTGCATTTTCAAATCAAATTATGCAAAGTGGATATGACAACTGAGAAACGGAGAAGCTCAAGGTTCAGGGACAGCAGGCAACAAAATGTGACACAATAATATAAAAAGAACAAGCAGAGATCAGTTACCCATCAAGACGGGGTTGTCGCTTAAAGGTTATGAAAAATTGGGAACCATTTGTGTTGGGGCCACTATTGGCCATAGAAAGAAGTCCTGGCCCATCATGCTTGAGTATAAAGTTCTCATCTGTAAACAGGAACACATATTTCAATGAGTTATTCAGCAGACTAATCGATTAAGCAGACAAAAAAAAAATTGTCATATAAACAAAAATTACCAGCAAATTTCCCTCCATAAATGCTTTCTCCTCCAGTACCTGCAACAATTAAAATTTGATGCCTACAAATCTAGTCTTCATCGTAGAAGCTAATAGAAGTGTTGCAACCATTAAGACGATGCAGAACTTAAGGCATCAAAAACGTACCATCTCCCTTTGAAAAGTCACCACCCTGTCAAAACAACAAAAGAGGATGAATAATCTTATATACAAGCAGTCATATACTTTGTTCAGAGCTATAATAGAACGAAATGGTTTTTCTAATTTCAATAACATTATTGACAAGTGACAACATTTACTAGAAAGAAAATCTAGTGAATAACAAATTTTAGTACTAAATTGTGGTATTCGGACTCCCAAAAAATAAAAACTGGATATATCTACTAAAATTTGTTATACACTAGATTATATCTACTCACTAAATAAACATTGGATATATAGTTAGTTGCCTAAAATATCCTTCAGAATTCCATCAAACATCTTCATAGCTCCGTTGGTATTAGTAACTCACATGTCAAACAAGAAACGATTAATGATCATGTTATAAATGATGATATTAAACCCTGGATGGTTGTCAAATTAACATGATATCCATGGTTGAGTGTATCGTCTGGTAGCACAGGTTACTAGGTCCAACAAGGTCAAATTTGACAAAAGAACTGTCAAAGCTCATAAACATGAGGAGGGGAGTGAAGACAAGGGAAAAAAAAGATGATTCTCAATGGTTTTCAAGAATGAATCAGTTGTACATTTTAGTACTTGGAAAACAGGACATGCATAGTACAAGACACACATCATTGCAACAATAATGAAGCATTTTATATACTACTACAAGCAATTAAAAAAGGCATCATTTTATGCAGGTGATAATAGCTCGCACCTGGGCCATGAATCCTTTAATTATTCGATGAAAGAAAGATCCCTTGTAGTGTAAAGACTTCTGAGTTGTTTTCTCAATGCCTTTTGCGCCTACAATGGATCACATCACAATGGCATCAAAATCAACGAAAAGGCAATTTTTCAGCTATATTGACTTTACATAGTATCTAACTGCACAAGCTATAGACAATTACTTTCAAAATCCATCCGAGCTTTGAGAACAACATGAAAAGTTTGCAAAAAGTGGTCTTTTTCTTTCAGTTGTGTGTTCTTATTGATGGACAGTCTATGTTTTCCAAGCAGTGAGCTTAAAATTTTCATTGAACCACTAGCAAATACAGTTCCCTCATCACTGCCAATAGTAGCTATCCACCTAAATTGTTTAGTTCACTTGATGAAATATGTGGGCAAAGGATAGTCTTCAAGAAAACCATCAAAAGATATAAAGACCAGTAGGGGGAATCCCAACCTAGGAGAATCATCTTTAATTGGGGGAACCCAAATCAGTCATGACTTTGCCCTTTTGCCCCAGATATTTCCCTAAACATAATTTCTAACGGTGTCATTGCCATTGGAATGTTAAATGTAAATCATCCACGTCACTGCTTACAAAAGAGATATATTACTACATACCAAAAATTAACTAATCACGTGTACTGCTGGTTTTTTTAACTTTTTGCAGTAAGAATACTCGGTGCTCAGCCAAGGAAAGCTAAAACATTACAGAATTGTTCCCCAAAATAATAATAATAATAATAATAATATAATTCTTCTTTTTCAATTTTTTGCAAAAAGAATACTCATTAGTTAGCTAAGGCAAGCTAAAGCATTGACAGAATTGTTCCCCGAAAATATTAATAATAATACAATTCTTCTTTTAATTGACTAACCAAAAAGAAAACAATAGTAGAGAGAATGACAGTGGTTAATGTCTCAAAAAATCAAATTTCATGTGGCAGATAAAAACTAGCTTGCAACCTAATGTCTCCCCAACCCAATTACAGAACATTCTCAGTTCAACTTAGGTATCCGAAAGATAAATAAGAAATAAATATTGACATGAAAAGCAAGGAATGATTTTCATTAAAATTGACTTAGTTCTTTTTTTTTTTTTTTGTGTGCATGAAATGGCAGTCAAAACATTAGAGATTAGGCAAATAACCGACAATATATTTCAATGAATCAAAGGGATTCCAAATGACTGAGCCAAAATTAAAATGTAGTAATGCAGCTATTGCCAACTACAAAAGAATAAAAAATAATGTAGAGTTGTAGCTAAAGTCATTTCCAAGCTAGAAGTTTAGAAACCTAAACCGAGGAGCCCTATTAACAAAGAGAACACCAGAATTAAAAATTGGTTCTTCCATGTCATAACTTGTATATAGAAACTATGAATACCTGTACAAAGCGCCCGGAAATTTTCTGCAGTCTTTGGGACAACATTGGCGAAAAGCTGCCCATTCGAAAAACAGAAGATTTATTGTTCTCATCAACAATAAAAGAAAAACTTCAGATCTAGAAAAGTTAACTTAGAAAACATTGCATTTACAATTTTTTGCATTACCTCAATAACAATTTTTTCACTAGGTTCTCTGTCCACTGATACATCTAAGAATACAAGAGGGTTCTTTTTCTTGCTCATCTTTCCTCTGTTTCAAACATTGAAAACACAACTAAATGTTAGCACATCAATTCAAGAATGTTATTATCACTCTACTTACCATAACACTGAAAACATACTACCATCAATCTACCATCTGTGCTTTTTTTTTTCCTGAATGCCTTCATAATAATCCAAACAACATGCACTTTGATTGACGAACGTAGAGTCATAGAGGAATCAAAGATTACAAACCTTTTCACAATCTACGAGTATGGATTATGCATGTGTATGATAGGGTTGCAAGATAACCAATTTATGTGACTCATACATCAACCAATATTCACATCCAAGACAAATGCATTGAAAATAACTTCTTCTGATTGTTACAACTAAGTTTTCATGACATAGAAAAGCACCATTTCACCATAGAAATACTGAACTGAATGCAGAAGAACATGATATTCTTTAACATCCACCAAAAACACCTTTCAGTATCAAAAGAAAACCAAAAAGAAATCATTTTTAAATAAAATCTTCAAGAAAAGATCAATCTAGCAAAAGAATCTATAAAACAACAGTAGACAAAGATACGCCAAAACCCTAAACCCTAATTTTTTGACTGAAGCGATACAACGACACACATCGAGCTCCGTTCTACTTCAAATTAAGTTATCGGTCACAAATAGCAGAGAATGAATCAAAAACAAGGAAAAAGAAACATTACACCCTATAAACTTCGTATAAAACCAGCAAATAAATGGAGTAGAAAGATTGATGCGAGAATTCAGGCAGCGACAAGAGCAAAAAACAGCTAACTCGAATGCTAGACATGACGATGATTACCATGGAACAGAAACGGTACAATAGTCGCTCTGGGAAAAAAGAAAGGAAGGCACTTGTGTGGAGACTTCGTTTTGTGGTAGTGGCCAGGGCGTTTCTTTTTAGAGGATTCAGTAAAAAATATATATATATGCCGAGAGTACTGTTTAGATGATTTTTTTGCTTTTTTTTTTTCTTTTTTAGAAAAAATTAAAGGGGTATATACCCTACAAAGATGGTTGAGAGAGAGAGAGAGAGGAGAGAAAAGTTAAGGCTGTATTGAATTATGATTTTCGTAAATTTTTTTAAGTAAATAATTTTTATAAATTTTATGAATTTTAATAATTTTTGTAAAGTTTATAAATTTATTAATGACTTTTATAGATTTTATTTTAAAAGACTTTTACAGAGTTTATAATTTATCAATGACTTTCATAAACTTTATTTTAAAAGACTTTTATAAAATTTATAAATTTGTTAATAACTTGTTAGTTTTGTCAACTGTCCAAATTTTATATTTTTTCTCCACCTCTTTTATTGATCTTGTCATTTTCTTGGTTTGTATCTTCCATTATAATGTTATTATATTTTACATGCAATATGTAACAAATAAATATAATGTTTGTAACTTCTTGTGACAGTGAAATTGATAGAGATGATATAAAGAGGCTTGAAAGCTCCAACTAATAAGAAATTCTACAACCATAAAACATAAACTCTTTGAACTAATAAAAAAAGGCTTACAACTCTCATATCATCAAAATGAAGAGTCTTTCAATCACTCCTTAGAGACATTCATACTCATATTGGTTTTCTTTATTGCGAGCATGTAATATCCCTGCATGTTCTAACTGGAATCTAGTGGTATTCCGAGTAGAGTTGGAGTTTGGAGAGTGTTTGGATGTTGAGCCGCGTGTGTAATGCACATTTGAGGTAATCTACGTGCAGAGTATTGGGTACTACGCACGCAGACGAGGTTTGAGTTTGACCGTGAACGTGCTTAGGATCGCCTGTGTGCATTGCAAAGCTTTTGGGCACGTTGATCACCGTCTGGGTGTGAACCGTGAGCACGTTGAGGCCTTCTACGCATACAGTAGAAGTGGAAAGCACGTTGATCACCCTCTGGGTGTGAACCGTGAGCACGCTGATGTCTTCTACGCATACAGTAGGGGTGGAACGCACGTAGATTGTAGATTTGGGAGCGAGGGGATTCCAGATCTGCCGTCTACGCACGTTGTGTGGGATGCTACCAACGTAGAGCACTTTTCTACGTACGCAGAACCCCTACTGCGTATGTAGATGTGTTCCAGCTGGGGCAGCTTTGCGTGAAATGCGGCGCTTCAGCCCGTGAGTCTATAAATACCCTCCACCTACCCTGTCTTCGGTTATAACTCATCTCAACCACCAGAGAACTCTCTCATTTATTACTCTCCGATCTCACTTTCTTCTCTTTGCTTCTACAACAATTTTTGAGGTAAGAAACATCCATTAATCTCCTAATTTCCTTATTTTGCTTTGCATTTGAGCATTCTAGGGCTCCGACCAAACTTTAAGTTTGGGTCAAATCTTTTCTTTTTTGATGGAATGGGATTTAATAGGTGTTAGATTATGGTTGTTTGAAGCCTGGAGCTTCTGGGTTAAGCTTTGGTTTCGTGGGATTTGGTGTTTGAACCAAATGGGTTTCTCTGAAACTAGGGTTTCTGGTTTTGCTAAATTTCTTAGCAGATCTGGTGCAGTTTTTGATACATCTTGTTGGATCAGAGTTAGAACTACTTAGTTTTGAGTTTGGTTTGGAGAAATTAATGATTTCTCCTTATGGATCATAGAGATCCAAATCACTAAGTAGAGATTTTTGAGGATTTTGAGTTCATTTGTTGAATTCAAGGTTGCATTGATGTGCAGGAGGATGTCAGATCTTTTCTTTTCTGATGGAATGAGAGTTAATAGGTGTTAGATATGGTTGTTTGAAGCCTGGAGCTTGTGGGTTAAGCTTCGGTTTCGTGGGATTTGGTGTTTGAACCAAATGGGTTTTTTCTGAAACTATGGTTTCGGGTTTTGCTAGATTTCTTAGCAGAT
>CAODLS011870825.1:0-10126 GCA_948243855.1 Flueggea neowawraea
ACGTTTGTGCAAGGTGGGCGAGGCCTCATATTTGGTCCATTTTGTGCGCCAGTCATGGTCCGTTCTCAGGTCTTAACAAAGGTGGTATTAGAGCCCTAATTTTTGTTTTGTTTGGACGATGTGTAGCATAGGTATCTTTAATTGAGTCGATCTGTTTTGCCTTTGTATACCCTTTTGATTATTACTTTACTTCGGTACTGTAGCAATCATCTGTATTTTGACATTTGTATATACGCTCTGTCTGTCTCTTGTTGTCTGTACATATAGATCGACGTGGTGGTCGACAACCTCATGGTAGGCTTAGGTGTTTGTCCATTGAGGTCGTCACCCAGCCAGTGGTAGACCCGTATTATTCGTATAACATGTCTGAGGTTGCAGTGCCAACATTACAACCTCAGCCCCAACCTCGACCACTACTTATGGCTTAGTCGGATCTGACTAAGCGATTAGCTCATGCCCTAAAGTGCATTGAGAGACTTTTTTACTATTCAAATGGTTGGCGATCAGCCAGTGTAACAGGTTGTGGCAGCACCAATTCCACCACATCAGCCTTAACCAGAGGTGGCTGCTCCGATAGTTGTACCTCAGGTTGATTATGACAGCTGACTTGAAAGATTTCTGAGCCTCAAGCCCCTAGATTTTTTGGCAAGACAGGAGAGAATCCCCATGATTTCTTTGTGGCAGTGGAGCATTACTTTGGTGTCTGACATATCGCATATGATGCCGAGAGAGTTCAACTTGTTGCATTCTTGCTGGATGGTCGTGCATCTTTATGGTGGCAGGATTATGGGGTTTGTGGAGATATCAGTTAGGTTGAACTAAAAAATGAACTTATTATGCCTGTCCTTCTGATGAGTATTCAGGATAAGAAGGCAGACAAGTTTAGTGAGTTCTGCCAGGAACCAAGAACGAGGAGATGTTTAAGGAGTTGAGTAGGTATGCTCCTACAGATAGTCAGAATGAGGAAACCATGGTGCAAAAATTCTTGAATGGTTTACGACCTACGATTAGTATGGTGGTTGCGACCATCAGGTTGAGTACTGTGTGGCAGATTGTTGAGTCTACCAGGGGTATAGAGTACATCAATGAGAGGCATCCTAGAGATCCTAGGAGGGCAAAGACTAAGGGAACCTTTGGTGGCCCGTAGGGCTGACGTCAGAGAGGTCAGTTAGAGCAAAGGCGTCGACATTCTTCTAATGGCCACAGACCCAGTCAAAGCTCTCAGAGCCATAGTGTGGTTGTAATATCCTACCCATCCCGATAGAATTCCTGTAGCTTTCGTTTGATTCTGTAGCAGTTTGAAGTGTTCTAAAAAGTTTCATGCATTATCTTGTCAAGTTTTGGTGTTTAATTGGTATTGGAGATGTTGGATTGATGATTCTAAGTTGGAAAATGACTTCAAAGGAAGAATTTACGCTCATATGGCAAGCTGGAGGTCTACTACGTGCTTTATAGGGTTGCAATGCGTGTAGGAAAGGTTCTCCATTAAGGGATAATTAGTGTTGGCCTGTCTACACACGTAATAGATGTTCTACACACATAGATTTCGTGCTACATTCGTAGTATGCTTGCTATGCATGTTGATCATCATCTGGGTTTGAACTGTGGGCAAGTGAAACAGTCTACGTGCATTGTAGCCCTAAGGCGTATGGTTATTTTGGATCTAGGGGTGTGGGGTAATCTTTATGTCATTTACGTGTGTTGTGGGAGGTGCTACACACATAGATGTGCATTTCCTGAGCGATTTTGAGTGAAACGTAAAGTTTTATCTGTGGGAGTTTATAAATACCCCCAACCGACCCCCATTCGACCATTAGTCATTCTCACTTACCAAAATCACTACAAAACTATCTCCCAATGTCTCCCTTTGCTTCTCATTGTTTCCACTTCGATCCTTAAGGTAAGAAACATCGATTAATCCCTTCTTTCTTCATCTTTACGTTGTTTTTATTCATTTTGGTTTGTTGGCTGGATTTGAAGGTGGAGTTTGGATCTCTTTTTTTCTATTGAAATGGAAGTTAAATGTGGTTAGATCATGGTTGATGAGGTCTGAATCTTGGAATTTTAACTTCGATTTTGGGATTTTTATAGTTGGACAAAATGGGTTAGTTCTAGGCCGAATTGAGTTAGGGTTTGTTATTTTGGTTGATTTTTGATGAATTGAGGTAAAAAGGATACTAGATTAAGTTAGATAGGACTTATATTAACAAAAATCAAGCTTTGAATCAAGAGATTTGATGAGTTTTTGGTTGGGTTAAGGTTAGGTTCAGATTTGGCTTTATTTTTGAGAATTTGGAGTTTCTTTTGAGAAACCAATCACATATTTGAGTTCCTGAGGTTTAGATCGACTAATGGGTATGATTGGTTTTGATTTTTATCGGTTGAATCGGAAGTTGGTCTATTTGGGTAATTTGCCATTGGAGGACCATAAGTAATATTGTTTATTTTATGGGCTAAAATGGGGTTTTTTCTCTGTATTTGCATTATCATATATTTTGCTACCGCCACAGTACCAGCATCATAATGTGATATTTGTTCTGTTTGCTTCTATTTTAGCTTCTTGTTCTTGCCAGCGAGACCAGCCATCACTAGTGGGGCTTTGCTGGTTATTTTGCTTTTGGACTCTCAGGTGAGAGAATAGCAGCTTCAGACACTTAAGAATAATAGCTTCAGACACCTAGGCTATGTCTTTTGAAATTTATATGTTTTTGGCGTGTTTGGCTTAACTCTGAAACTTAACCTAATAATGGTTTGACTAAACCACAAAAGAATTATGTGATTAATTATTCACGTTCAGCATCTGATTCTGATTTGTATATAACTAATTATACATATTTCTATAAAATGAACTCTGTTGCATGACTGCCTGTTAAATATTCTGTTATTATATATTTGGGCAAGAGACACCTAAGTGTAGCCTTTGGTATACCAATGCTCTGTCAAGGCCCCAGTTACCAGGGTGATATGGTAGCCGTGTGTCCCGCCAGACGCACGTACTCTATCTATTCTGTCTGGTGGCTCTGCCACACTTTTGATATATGTCTATATCTGGACCCTATCCACATCTGTTATATATTATGGGTATATGTATATATACATATATATATACATACATATACATATACATACATATATATACATACATACATATATATATATATATATACATACATATATATATATATTTATGTATATGTATGTATATATATATATATATGTGTATATGTATGTATGTATGTATATATATATATATATATTGTACTCTGTCTGTTGCTTGTGTCTACTCCCTCTACGAATGATTTCAAAGAAATGAATTTTAAAATCAGTATTCTATGTAGAGTGTATACGTATATATTGTATACGATATCTTTAAACGTTTTCAAAACAGTCGTTGTGATGCACGTATGAGGTGATCTAGAGTCTTATTCATCACTGAGTTTTTCTCACTCCTTTAAAATTCAGGTTGACTTTTAGCTCAGCAACCGTCCGGGATCTTCTTGTAAGTGAGACGTTTGCATTATTAGTTAGTGATGACCTTTTTGCCGGGCTTTTCTTTTTGTTTAGAGCTCCACACCGGGATGTTGTTGGGTTACTGGGCTTTCACATTTTGTATTTGATCATACTTATTACTTTTTCGTTTACTCGTTATGATTTGCAGTCTTATGACATTTTGTTATATTTATATTTATATTAATGTGATATGTTCTTCTTGTGTAAATGGTTATTAAATGAATGAATGGATAGTATGTTCGATTCTCCGAGGCCTGTGCAAGATGGGCCGGACATCCGATTCAGTTCGTCTTATACGCTGGTCATGGTCTGAAAATAGGTCATGACAGAGGTGGTATCAGAGCCTTAAGGTTTGCAAGTTTGGGGTCAGTGTGGAGCATTTGTATTTTTTGATTGTGTCAGTCTGATTTGCCTTTGTACATTCTTTCGACTTATGTTTCGGTACTGTGGAAAAATCATCTACATTCTAACATTTATATATATGACTTGTTTGACCGTTGTCTATAGATATGGCTCAACGTCGTCAAAGATGAGCTGCTGCTAGGGGTGCTTCCGCCGAAGCCGTCAGTCACTCTGTAGCTGGTCAGACTATTCAACAAAGTTTGCTGGAGGTCATAGCTTCTGCACCATAGCCTCAACCATAGACTATAGCTCAACCTAATCTATTTGAGAGGTTTTCTACGGCTCTCGAGAGTATTCATAGGCTTCTATTTGGTCAGGTAGCTGCAAGTCAGCCAATACCTTAACCTGCAGCACCACCTACTTCTCCGACTCAGCCAGAGGTGGTCATAGTTGTTGCTCTTATAGCTATACTCGTGGCACTATAGGTCTGCACTAGCTCTAGTTTGATAGAGTTTTTGAAGCTCAAAACCCTGAGGTTTTTATGTGGAGTGTGAGATGATCCTCATCGCTTCTTCACTGCAGTGGAGCATTGTTTAAAGCCCAGAGGATCTCTGATGATGCTAATCAGGTTTGACTTGTCGTTTTCCTTCTAAATGTCTACATTGATTCGTGGTGGCATGAGTGGGAGACACGTGGGGTGGCATCATGGACTGAGTTCAAGAATGAACTCATGATTACCGTTCTTTCGCAGAGTATGAGGGACAGAAGACGGGTGAGTTCAGTGATTTTCATCAGACTCTGGGTATGTGAGCGATGGAGTGTGATTAAATTTTAGGGAGCTCAGTAGGTATGCTCTCGAGGATTGCCGAAGTGAGGAGACCCTGACGAGAAGGTTTTAGAGGGGTTTGCATCCAAGGTTCAGCAAGAAGATGGCAAGCTATAGCTTGACCACTGTGAGGCAGATGGCTGAATCTGCCAGAGCGATATATTTTGTTGAGGAGAGGAACCCGAGGGAGCCCAATAAGGTGAAGATCGAGGGTACATATGGAGGCCAGTAAGGCTACAGTCAGAGTTGAGGTCGACACTTGTCTGGGAGAAAGAGGCAGAGTTAGAGTTCTCCTAGCTTTAGTATGGCACAACCAATTAGGCGTGCCGGAGATCAGAAAGGAGGACAAGGTTCGGGGGGTTTGTTACCGCCTTGTGCTACCTGTGGGAGGAGACATCCCGGGGTGTGCAACAGGGTTACAGGTAACTGCTTTCATTATCATCAGTCGGGACATAAGATTGATGACTATCCATTCAAGCATGAAGCCGGATCGTAGGCTGGGTAGTCAATAGTGGGAGGTTATGACGCTGCTAACACTGGTGTTGGTAGAGGTACAAATAGGGGCGTGATAGGATCTGTGAGCCATGGCCAAGTTGGTCAGGGTAGTGGTCATGGATAGGCCGGTCAGGATAGGACAGCCACAAGGAGACAAGCACGAGTATACCATTTGACACGACAGGAGGCGCAAGCCTCTAATGTTGTGTGACTAGTATGCTTTCTATTTTTGGGGCTCTTACTTATGTCTTATTTGATACTAGAGTATCACATTCATTCATCACTCCATATTTTGTTGAGCGTGCAGGGTTGGTTTTGTGTCAATTGGACAAGTTGTTAGAGATTTCATCACCTTTGAGTAGTAAATTACTAACTGATTCTGGGGTGAAGAATTGTGCGGTCATTGTTGATGGGCACGAGCTAATAGCCGATCTAATTCTCCTAGATGATAAGGAATTTGATGTCATACTTTGCATGGATTGGTTATCGACTTGGCACACTACCCTAGATTATTTTGCAAAGAAGGTATGTTTTCAACCGCTAGGTCAAAATGAGTTTTGTTATTAGAGGGAGTGCGACAGTGTCATACGAGGGTACGTATCCGGCTTTACAGCAGAGAGGATGATTCACTTGGGTTGTGAGACGTATTTGTATTTTGTGCTCACCGAGCCATAGAGTTCGGAGTTGAGTCTAAGAGACGTACCAGTGGTGTAAGAGTTCTCTGATATGTTTCCTGAGGATTTACTAGGACTTCCTCCTGAGCGAGAGATTGAGTTTGCCATAGAGGTGCAGTCGGGTGTTGATCCGATATCGATTCCACCGTATCGAATGGCCCCAGCTGAATTAAAGGAGTTGAAGACTCAGTTGATAGAGTTGCTTGATAAAGGGTTCATTCGACCGAGCATTTCTCCTTAGGGCGCTTTGGTTGTATTTGTAAAGAAGAAAGATGGTAATCTCAGGATGTGCATAGATTATCGTCAGTTGAATAAGGTAACAATGAAGAATCGATATCCACTTTTGAGGATAAACAATCTATTTGATCAGTTGTAGGGTGCTCAGAGGTTTTGTAAGATCGACTTAAGGTCGAGATATCATCAGTTGAGGATTAAAAGTGAGGAAATTCCAAAGACTGCATTTCGGATTAGGTACGAACATTATGAATTTCTAATGATATCTTTCGGGTTGACGAATGCTCTAACGAAATTCATGGATTTGATGAATAGGGTGTTCAGACCGTATCTGGACCGGTTTGTGATTATCTTCATTGATGACATTTTGATATACTTGAGGATTGAGGAGGAGCACGAGGATAACCTAATGTCAGTCTTACAGACATTGAAAGAACATTAGCTTTATGCTAAGTTCTCTAAATGCGAGTTCTGGCTTAGACAAATGGCATTTTTGGGACACGTGGTGTCCAGCATTATGGTGGATCTGAAGAAGGTAGAGGGAGTACTCTATTGGGAGAGCTCTAAGACCGTTACAAACATTCAGAGTTTCCTTGGCATGGCCGAGTACTATAGGAGGTTCATCTAGGATTTTTCTAGGGTTACAGCTCCTATGACTTGATTGACACAAAAGGGAGTTAAATTTGTTTGGCCTCATAGGTGCGAAGAGAGTTTTCAAAATTTAAAGAGGTGTCTAACGAGCTCACCGGTGTTGGTTTTTCCATCAGGTTCTAGAGGATTTGCAGTGTATTGTCATGCATCGAGGGTTGGTTGGGTTGTGCTGATGCAGCATAGCAAGGTGATTGTCTATGCCTCGAGGCAGCTCAAGAAGTATGAGCAAAATTATCTGACACACGACTTGGAGTTGGCGGCAGTTGTGTTCGCACTCAAGATTTGGAGGCATTATCCATTTGGATAGGATCTTCACATATCACAAGAGTTTGAAGTATATTTTTGGTCAGCAAGACCTGAACTTAAGACAGAGACGTTGGTTAGAGTTGCTTAACGATTATGATTGTACCATATCATATCATCCGGGCAAGGCTAACGTCGTGGCCGATGCTTTTAGTAGGAATTTGGTGGGGAGTTTAGCTCACATAGCAGTTGAAAGACGGCCAGCAGTGTAAGAGAGGCAGAGATTAATAGAGAATGGAGTCGAGTTGCATTTTGATAACTTTGGGGCTCTGTTTGATCATATTGAGGTGATGCATGTATTGTTAGATTGGATTCGAGAGGCTCTAACGGAGGATTCTGAGATGCAGAGTTTAATTGAGAAGGTTAGATTATCTAATGTACCCGGGTCTAGTGTGAATGATTCAGGAATTCTATGGTTTGGATTGAGGTTGTGTGTCACGACCCAAAGTCAGGCCATGACCGGTGTACGGGGTGGACCGTCTGTGGGAGACCGACCCATCTCGCACAAGCCTCAGAGTTACAAATCACTACCCATTAATTCGTATTAACTAATTTTATTAAAACAATATAAAACCATTTATAAGAGATATATAACTCATATAAATAATATTAAAATAAAAATAATACATAAGTGTGTAAAAACATAATAAGTAATAATCATCTCGAAATACAAAACGTGAAAACCCGATAACCCACAGTATATCAGTGTGGAGCTCTAAGCAAAGAAGGAGAGCCCGTACCAAAAAGGGCGCCACTCACTAAAGTATTCAGACGCCTCACTGAGATACAAAAGCTAAACGGGTGCCGACTACAAGGGTGAGTAAAACTCAGTGAGGAATAACACTCCAGATCGCCTCATACGTGCATCACATAGTTTGGTTTGAAATTACTTCAAATACCGCATACAATAGATACGTATACATACATATACACTCTACATATATTATTCTCATAAAAACCATTTCTGAAATCCTTCGCAACTAGAGCAGATAACATGCAACAGGCAGAATACAGAATTTATATATACAGAGTGTATAACAGAGGTGCATAGGGACCAAAACAGATAGATAACAGAAGAGGGATAGAGCCACCCATCAGATCAAATATAGCACGAGGTCTGGCTAGACGCACGGCTACCATATTACCCTGGTAACTGGGCATTGGCATACCAAAGGCTACATTACCTCGTAACTAGGTGTCCCTTAATCCAAATATTTATATATAACTGGCAGACAGCATATAGAGCGGGAAATCATATACAGGGAATATGTACATATATACATATATATCATATATATATGTAAATACTGGATATCAACAAAATACAGAATGTTAATAATCACATAAGCCAGATTATTAATTAATCAACCCATTATTAATCCAAATTTCATATATAAGCCGAGCACACCAAAAACATAATAATTTTCAAAGGACATAGCCTATGTGTCTGAAGTTGCTATTCTTTCACCTGAGATTCCAAGCACAGATCACCAGTCAAACACCACTGGTGGGTACCTGCTCGTGCTGGCAACCACAAGGAGCTATACAAACATAGCCAAACGATTAACAATATGTGGTATTGTAGTATTACCATAATGCATAACACACAAATGCTATGCACCCTAAATTCCCCAACACTGCAACGCACTCCACTCGACATCCAAAGGGACCAAACACTCACATTGACTGAATTTCCAGCCATTAACCAACCAAAATCACCAAGGTTCACCACCATCAATTTTTAGATTTCCCATGAACACAAATCATAAAATCTCCAAACCAAACTCGAATGTAGGTAGTTATAACTCCTACTCAACATAATGCACCAGAAAAACACTCCAAATCCGCCAGAAAAATCCATCAAACCCGGAACCCTAGCTCGGAATAAAACCCATTTCACCCAAACCAGAAACTTCTCAAAACCGAAGCTAAAATCCTGTAGATTCAACCCTAAACAATCATAATCTAACCATCTTTAACTCCCCTTTCATCAGAAGAGAAAGATTTGAACCAAACTTCAAAATTCGTTCAAAACCTTAGATGAACAATGTGCAGCAGAAAATGACAAAAAGAGAGGATTATTGAGTGATTCTTACCTCCAAACTAAAATGCAATCACTTGAAAGAGATGGAGAGCAAAGAGAGCAGTTGAGAGAGAGTGATTTCAGTGTTTTAGATGAGTTATGGTCGGAGAAAAGAGTAGGAGGGTGTATTTATAAACCCACATAACTGAAACGTTGTGTCTCACTTAAATGCGTTCTGACCCGGTACATCAACGTGCGTTGGGGCACATCTACGCACACTGGACAGGGATCTGCGTGCATAGACGAAGCTTCAGTGAACGCAGACGGCGGGTCTGATGACTTGCCACCCTCTGTTCATGAATCAACGTGCATTCCAATCCAAGCTAGGCAGGTTGACAATAGGCCTGGTGAAGTCTCTCTCTCGGCTTCTATCTTCAACGTGTGTTCTACTCCAACAATGCATGTTGATTATCACTCTCGTCATTGTTCACATATTCACGTTGATCAACGTACGCAGAACACTCCCATGCACGTTGACGGCCTGAGGCACGTCCTCGGTCCAACTCTACCCTCTTCTATACGCATTGTACATCCTTAAACGCGCATAAACTGGCTTCAACGTGCTTTGCACGCACAATCGGCCTTCAAAACATTTCTCACTCAAGATAAATTTAGCAAACCTAAATCTACCGCCAAAGACTGAACAGAATGCCACCAAATTCTAGTTAAAATTCGGCGAGGTATTACAGGGACCAAGAAGGAGGACGAGATAGTGGTGGCAGATGGTAGTGGAGAGAGAAAGAGAAGAAACCTTGGTTGAGAGGAAAATAAACAAAAGCAAGGTAGTTGAGATAAATAGAGGAGAGAAAAATTGATTATTAGGAGAATATAAATTATTGTACTTATGGAATGTAAATTAAAATGTGTTATAATAGAATATATAATCTCTCATTGTTGCAAATATGAAAACAAAATGACGAAAAAAAGACATGGATGGTAATTTCCTCTGATTGAATTAGGAAAAATAGAACTTTTAATTTGAATAAGAGACTTAAATAATTATCTTTA
>CAODLS011870934.1:0-15186 GCA_948243855.1 Flueggea neowawraea
AATTACTCTTGGTAATGTCAACCTATTACATGCCAGTTCAGGATTCGGTTTCTTATCCTATTGCAGCCATGAGAAGAAACTTGGATTGGGTTCATATTGTGGCGTATGACTATTACATCCCTACAAGGGATAAATTTACAGGTCCACATGCTGCTTTATATGGTGCATCAAAATGGGCTAATACAGATGCTGCCATCAAAGAATGGTTAAGAAAAGGATTACCTGTTGGCAAGTTGGTGTTGGGTATGCCTTACCATGGATATGTATGGGAACTGGTGAACCCCAATGACAATGATGTTGGTGCACCCTCCTCTGGTCCAGCAATAACATTGGATGGTTCTATGGGCTACAAGTCCATCAAGTCTTTTATTCAGAACTATGGTTATGGAGTGTCTGCAGTGTACAATTCCACATATGTCATGAAGTTTTTTACCATCGGATCAAATTGGTTCAATTTTGACGATGAAGAGACTATCAAAGCCAAGGTCTCTTATGCCAAGCAGAACAAGTTACTTGGTTACAGTGTCTTTCAGCTTGACAATGACGACAGTTGGGCTCTTTCCCTAGCAGGTTCTTGAACAGAGCCGAGCATGTACAGTTTATTTAATCGAGTTGAACGTGAACGAAACCTTACTAAGCTAGAAGCTTGGCGCGTTTACATCATCCATGTAATGCTGGTACATATACACTTACCACATTGTCAGGACTTAGTAGTGTAATGATTGCTGTTTGCAGCTCATGGTGGAGGTGAGGGCATGCAGAACAACAGGCAGTTGCTGGTAGCAATTCCGCTTACAGTTGCAGTAGCGTGTTTCTTGTTGGGTACTGTGATTTGCTGTTACTTCAAGAGCAGAATTTTCAAAACTAAAGGTAACAAACAGAATATTTGAATTTTTACCACAATAAAGCTTAATACATCATGAATGAAATTTTTACTTTCCTTGCAGGAATCATTGACCCTGTCAAAAGATCACTATCTACCAGCAGTGATGTTCCTGATCTTCATGAATATAGTTTTAGCACCATTAAGATTGCTACAGATAATTTTTCGAGTGAAAATAAGCTTGGAGAAGGTGGATTTGGCCCTGTATACAAGGTAAAGTATCTATGTCCATTCCAGAAAACTAGTCAATGTAGCATTTGTAGGTTTTGTTTGGTATAAGGATGTTCATGGGGGGAGGAGAACTAGCTGAACTTTATGTTTTCACCATATAAAATGCATACTTGCTTTGTTTCTCGTGCACATTTCATGCTTATATGAGCCTCAGGCACGGTTTTAATAACATTTTTTGATCTGATGTCTTGTTTAAGATTGCCTTCACGAACTCCATAATTGACATAACCTTTTTTTGCTTGAACTCTTCTAAAGAATTTGATGAACTAAAATCACAGTTCACTGCAACAGTTTGTGTGGATTTTGGCAGGGTAAACTACGAAATGAAAAGGAAATTGCAGTAAAGAGACTCTCGAAAACGTCTAATCAAGGAGCAGAAGAGTTCCAGAATGAAGTTACACTAACAGCAAGACTTCAGCATGTAAATCTTGTCAGAGTTTTGGGTTTCTGCACTGAGCGACAAGAAAAGATGTTGATCTATGAGTTCATGCCAAACAAAAGCTTGGATTGCTACCTCTATGGTTAATGATCTCTCCTGTCAATATTTAGTTAGACTAACTATTGTATTTTTCCATGAGAGCAACTCGGTTCTTATTCAAAAGTCTTATTTGATACAGATCCACTCAGAAGGTACATGTTAGATTGGAGAAAACGAATTCACATCATTGAAGGAGTTACTCAAGGCCTTTTATATCTTCAAGAATACTCAAATTATACAGTAATTCACAGAGACATCAAAGCTAGCAACATTTTATTAGATGAAGACATGAATGCCAAGATAGCCGATTTTGGAATGGCTAGGCTTTTCAAGAAAGATGAACTTGAAGCAAACACTGGCAAAATTGTTGGAACATAGTAAGAATTCGAAGGATATCTTAAAGAGTAAGACTATCTCAGTATGTTCTAATAGGTATAAATTCCTTATGTGTATTTACTTTATGAACTGCAGTGGGTATGTACCCCCTGAATATGTTCGGAAAGGCATATACTCTACCAAATATGATGTTTACAGCTTTGGAGTTGTGCTTCTGCAAATCATAAGTGGCAAGAGAACGAGTTGTTATTACGGCCCTGATGAAAATTTGAGCCTTCTTGAATATGTAAGTTTTTTTTCCCATTCTTCAATATAATATATGAACCCATAATTGTTGGTTCCAGGGCCTCATTGATAACACCTTGTGGTGAAAATTGTTTGCAGGCATATAATTTATGGGAAGACGGTGACGGCAGGGAGTTTCTTGACCCCTCACTAGATGATTCATCGTCAACATGTAAACTACTGAGATGCTTGCAGATAGCCCTATTATGTGTCCAAGAAAATCCACTGGACAGACCATCAATGTTGGAAGTTGCTCTGCTGCTAAAAAATGGCGCTACAGATATTGCTACTCCAAAGAAGCCTGCATTTTCTTCAAAAAGAGATGAAGATAATAAGCCTTACAGTTTAGAGAGAACTCCAATTTACTCTGTTGATGATGCAACCATAACCCAGGCGGTACCTCGATGAAGAAGCCTTCTGTTAGAAAAATAAAAAACGTATTATAGTAGTTACCTGTCTAATTATATATATTGATTATTTGATTTCATGAAGAATATACCCTTTTAGACACATATTCCTAGGGCCGATAACCCCAGTGTTCACCGAAATGGTTCGGGTTACTCCAGATACAGAGTAGCCATACAGGAAAGTAGAAAAAATCGTTCCAAAGTTTATTTATTGTGGGTCAGGTTTTGTGTCCTAAATTGTCTTCTTGTTAAAAAAAAATTTGTGAATAGCATTTTTCCTGCTTGTTTCGATTTAAAACTCACCCTTCATGAGTTCAATGTTCATCATAAACCAAGTCCAACATTTTTTACGGCCCCATTTGTTCAAAATCCGTTGCGTTTTTATGATTTGTCGTACTTCTTGGACTTCAATCGGAACTTATAAAAACAAACTCACCTACTTCGCAAAAAAATTCAATTAAAATGTCCTCTGTTCTACGGTAAGCTTTGACCACATGACACCCTCATAATACGTCATAAAGACCAAGTCGTGAGACACATTTATTGTGAAGCACATACAACAAAAGCGTGGGAAGATTTCAATACAAGCAGACAAAAAAAAATCCCAAAAATGAGCTGCAAATATTTTTAGCAGCCATGCATTGAGCACATGAAACGCATTACGAAATTCTCTTCAACTTGTCAGATTTTGAGTACCGGGTTGGATCCCTTATTAAGGCTGAGGTTTTATGGTAGCCCTTTTTTCAATTGTTGCTGCTTCTTTTCGTTTCAGGACTTTCAATGTAAAATTGTAACACCTCGTTGATTTTCGACTAATCTTTTAGGGCTTTCCGATCAACTTCAATTTGATCATTGAATGTTTTGATGATGTTTAAATGTTTGAAGATGATTAATGATGTATAATGATTATATTTTGATGAGATTTGGTGTTATTAAGCCTTAGGAATGATCTGATGCATGTCTAAAAGCGAAGAAAGTCGAGGAAGGCTGAATTGCAATGGATAACGTACGTTATCTGGATTTTTCATAATCAGCATGATCAATGTACGTTAAAACTTGCAAGACATACGTTGTGTATTCAAAACGTACGTTAAGCTTAACATAATGTACGTTAAGGACTTTTTTTCATGTCTGAATTTTTTGAATTTAATTTTAAACCTCATAACGTACGTTGAGTGTTAGAGATTAATTTGTAAATCTGCAATATTTAGGGATTAAATTATAATTTTACATCGATATTCGATTTTTGACGAGTGTGTAGGATTTTCATTCGTCATAGGTTAGGACGAACATCTGCATTTCATACATTAAGTATGATAGTATTATTGAATATGTGATTAGCTGCGTACATTCACTGCTTACTATGTTCCAACAACTCATTTGGTTTGTACCATATTCATCTGATCCAAATATTTTTGCCTTGCCAAAATCTGATATTTTGGGATTCATCTTATTGTCTAGAAGAATGTTACTGGCCTTCAATTCTGTGTACTATCTTCGATCTTGATTTCTTTTTCTGTGCGTAACCTTTAAATCCATCTCACTTGCAGAAAATTGGCTTGAGTTTTCATAAACCTTCCCCTTCAGAAGTAGGAGTGTAAGTGCTGTAATTTGGGTGGTTTTTAGGCTTCTAACCAAACCGCGCCACAAATTGTGGTTGGAAAAATTTGTATTTATGGTGTATTTGCAGTTGAACTGCAAATACGGTTGGAACCGTCCAAACTAAATCATGTGGATGCTGTTGGATGCGATTAATTTTTGCGGTTAGTCAACCTATAAATTTAAAATTTAAACTTATTATAAAAAAAAACAAAGTAGAAAAAAATAACTTTAAATATTATGTTATTATAATTATTGTTTTAACATTCAAGACGGATAAAATATAATTATAACCCATTCAAAATATATAAAATCTAGCTGCCCCATTTTTTGATAAGATATCCTCAAAACAATGAGATTAGAGTTCTTTTTTTTTTGTGAATTTGAGAAGAAATAAGTGAAATGACAGCTTTTTTTTGCCCGATTACAAAATCATCCTCGTTTGAATCTTCTATTACAAGAAAACGAACGAATGGACAATTTAACAATCAAACGCGACTTTTTAACAATCAATACCAACGTCCCGTATGAGATCATGCCATTTATCTCTTTTTTTATAGTTCAGTCCCTATATTATTTAATTTTTTAATTTTAGTCCTTTCGTAATGTTTTTTCCAATTTAGTCCATAGTTTATTATTTTTAGTTAGTTTTCTTATTAACTCAATATCAACTCTAATTTTTGATTTTTTATCAACTTGGAAAAATTAGAATTTCAAAGAAAACCAAAAAAGCAAACCAATATCAACTCAGTTTTTTTTTTTATTTCTTATCAACTCAAAAAAATTAAAATTTCAATGAAAACTAACTTAACCCAATATACTAGCAAACCAATTTTTAACTTAATCTCAATTGAAAAACTTCATATATACATGAAATAAACCTCTCAAAAATAACATAAAAATTTAAAATAAACTTTAACTAATTGTTTAGTAAAAACTTTTAACCTCTAAAAATCTTAAAAAATTAAAAATAAACTATAAATAAAATTATTTAAAAATCTTATTATTTTTTGTAAAAAACTAAAAATAACTTTAAATAAACCTATAAAACTTTTGCAAAACCTTTAAAAATCATAAACCTTCTAAAAACCTAAAATAAACCTTCCATGTCTAAACGTATATCCATCCACATATTTTTTTTTTGTTTAGTTTACTTTTAAATACTAAAAAATCAACATAAAATCAACTCAAAGTCAACTATTAATAAAAATTTTATAAACCTTAAAAATTTCTTATCAGCTCGAAAAAATTAAAATTTCGATTTAAACCATCAACTAAATATCAACCAAACTTTTAATTTCTCGTCAACTCAATTAGAATTTCAATTTCAAAAAACTTTAAATAAACCTATGTTAAATTTTATTTGAATTTTCAACCTTAAACAAACCTATGTAAAAATAGTTAACTCAACTTTTGATTTCTTATCAACTTAAATGAATTATAATTTTAATAAAAATCAACTCAAAATTAACCCTAAATAAAAATCAACTAAATATCAATTCAAAAATCAACCTCAGATAAATTTAAAATAATTTTTTTTCATTTTTTTATTTAAATTCATATTTTATTTTATTATTAATTTATTTAATTACCTTTTCAATTTTTATATTTATTAAAAAATAAATATTAAATAAACCTTATATCAACTCTCATTTTTTTTTACAAATTTTTTATTTTTTTATTTTACTAAAAACAAACCTTATATTAACTTTAATTAAACCTTATATCAACCACCATTTCATTTTTTTCAGTAAGAAATACACCGTAAATTAACCTTAATTTTTTTTTAAAAAATAAATAAATTTCAAATAAACATTTTAAAAACCTTAAGTAAACTTCATTTTCTTAAGAATCAAACACAAATTCACATAGCAACAACTCTTCAATATTAACAAAAAAACCCAATCAATACCAAAATCGATCCGAATACTAAATTCTTTCAATCAATCAACACAAAATTCATATCATTCACAAACCAATTCAGCATCAACAAGCAATTTTTCATATCATTCACAATAATTAGCACAAAATTCTTCAAAACCTAAAATCAATTACAAAATAAACAAATCTGGTTGCGAAAGACGAGGAGGAGACGATAGCGACGACGAGGACATCAGATCTGGTCACGAAAGATGAGGAGGAGATGACGACGATGACGAGGACATCAAGCTTAGTCACAGAAGACGAGGAGACAAGATCGAGAAACCCTAGCCCGAGACGAGAGCGATGAGGACGAGAAAGAGGCAGAGGGCGACGACTCGACAATCACAGATCAGAGAATGGTAAGGCCAAAGAAGAGAAAGAGAAAGAGATGCCAAAAGTCCAGCGAAGGAAAGGACGAAGAGTATGGAGAGGAGGCGGAGATGGAGGCTGATGTGAAGGGAGAGTAGGGAGAGCATGCGAAGATGGAGGAAGAGGAGGCAGAGACGGGGGAGTAGAAGGTGAGAAGAGAGAGAGAGAGGAGGGTGAGGAGATGAGGAAACTCTGTGTGAGAGAAAGAAAGAATATGAGATAGAGGGAGGAGAGAAGGGGAGTGATAAAGGAGATAAACGACTAAACAGTCCAATTCGGTACGGTTAAGAAGTGTATCCGTCCAAAATGAAAATTTTGGGTCGAAAATTAAGAAAAATAGTCCATTAGCGTTAATTTGTAATTGATGGTCCAAATTAAAGTTTATAATATCAAAAGTCAAATTTATAGGCTTTCACTTGGACCATGTTTATTTTTCGACTTCACTTGGACCTTTATTTGATTTACTTTCATAAAATATTGTTCGGTTATTTTAATTATATATTTTTATTATATATATATATAATGAAAATATATAATATACGGTTGTGCGGTTGAGGTTTAATTTTGGCGGATAAAAAAAAATAACCACAATCAAATAATAAATAACGAATTTAAGAAATTATTATTTGTAACCATCTAAAATTAACGAATAACCACAAATTACAGTTCAATTGCGAATGAATTGGGCGTTTTTACAGTTTAACGGTTGGACCTTACAACTTTACTCAGAAGCTATACATCCTTTGCAAAACTTCACTACTACACATTTGTCTAGACGTCGGCATGTTGCATCATGCTCTGGCGTGTTCCTTTTGTTTCAAAATTGCCTAATTCTTCTCTTCAAAATTTTTTTTTGCCTAATTCTTATGTCCAGTGAACATATCTGCCTTCCACAAGCCCAGTTAATATGCAGGTCCTTAAACTCGTTACAAGACCACGGAGAGACACATAAGGGCTGGTACATAATTACATTCAATAGATAATCCACGCAGATAGTCCTTGTTCAAACAATTTTATCTCAGATAACGTAACATAAAATGCAAGAACATAATACTTGTAATTTGCAGCCACTGAGTTAATTATAACCTTTCAGACTACTAAAATTCCTGCCATTTTCATGAACTTTCTAGCATAACTAAACCAAAGGCACCACAACTTGAGTGATTCATCATCTTTATGAAATTTGATACGATGTCCAACATCGGATGCACAAGCAATTGTGCATTGGTACTTAAGTTGGGGTCAAACCTCCACTCTTGAGCTAGCTTTTGTAGTGGAGTTAGGGCTTGAGATTGAGGACCTATCATTGGTGCTTTCATTGAGAGTCGGTACGGGAGAGGGCTACCTGATGCTTGATAAGGTCCGAAGTGCAGCTGTTCTAAGAAGAAAAAGGGATACCTGGTGCCGCGAAGAGTCGGGAGTGAATGTCGTCCGCGAACGTCCGGCTTTCAAGGGGTGGCGAGTGATACGATGTCTCATATCGGATGCGCAAGCAATTGTGCATTGGTACTTAAGTTGGAGTCAAACATCCACTCTTAAGCTAGCTTTTGCGGTGGAGTTAAGGCCAGGGCTTGAGAGCCTATCATTGGTGCTTTCATAAAGAGTCGGTGCGTAGTGGGATAAGGCTACCTGGTGCTTGATAAGGTCCAGAGTGTAGCCGTTCTAAGGGGAAAAAAGGGCTACCTGGTGTCGCAAAGAGTCCGGAGTGAATGCCGTCCGCGGACGTCCAGTTTTCAAAAGGTGGTGAATGATACGATGCCCCACATCGGATGCACAAGTAATTATGCATTGGTACTTAAGTTGAGGTCAAACCTCCACTCTTGAGCTAGCTTTTGTTTGTTTTCTCAACGAAAGCACCAATGGTAGGTCCTCAAGTCCAGGCCCTAACTCCACCACAAAAAATAACTCAAAAGTGGAGGTATGACCCCAACTTAAGTACCGATGCACAATTGCTTGTGCATTCGATGTGGGACATCGTATCAAAATTACATTCAAACAATCATAAATACCTGAGGAGGATATCTGTATCTTGCTATCGTCAGTATGGAGAAAACAAACATAGCTTCTAACATAATTAAATAAATAAAAAGACTGGAACAGTCACTCTCACCGAGTACCATAACGCCCAGCTTATGGCATGAGAAGAATCCACCCACGCAGGCTCAAACCACATGATATTTGCTGAACATTGTTGCGTGCCACCAGGCAAGCAGGTTTTGCACTCGCGATGGCGAACAAAAAAATCATCCTGCCAACTTTGAAATTCATGCCATTGAAATCTCATAGAGCCATCTGAATCGTACCTACCGCACCATGCATCTGCACTGAATCAATCCACCTCCAGCTGATTATAAGCCAGACTCTGCAATTGCATTATTTCTCTCTTCAAGTCAGTGCGAAGCCAGCCCTCGTCTAACGGACCATTTAAATATGCTTTCGGTGGATCATCAAGATTTATTTCAAAAGTTCTGACACCATGAATACGCAAAAACACTTTTCCATGCCGTCTAATTGCATACGACACATTTTCCCCCACTCCAATCCACCCCGTCCTAATCAGATTTCCCAAGAACTTCCAGCAACAACTGACGGCATCAAAAGTACTAATATCTCCATAGTGGTGAAGGCAGTACCATATGTTATTGGTGAAGAACACATTGACAACAGGCCCTTTGTCTTCCCACTTGCACCCTTGTATGGCCCTCCACGCATTATCTTTGCGTCTGCACAGTCGAATTCTATAGCCACAGGACGAGTCCCAACATATGGAAAACACCGTACAATTCGGTGCCGTACGACGGGCTGATACGCCGAACACAGGCCTGTCCAATCCAGCCACGTCCAAAGAAGGGAGAGAAATTTTTTCCCTGGAGAACACATTGAAGAAAAACAACGAGTGAGACTTTCCTTCAGACGAAAATAAGAGCAGCCACCCGTACTTTGACAGCAGCACTCGAGTCCCGCAGAGTTCTGGTATGTCAGAAGTATAAATACGACCGGTAGACAAGTCCCCGAACTTGCCCGTCGCGTAAAGCGAAGGTTTGACAACTGCAGGAATTCCGATTGTTGCCACTTAATCCCAACATAGTTCGAGTTCGACTCCAATAGTGACCCTTTTTGCTTGGAGTAGTTGACTGCGCACATCCTACCATAAATTAGGCCTGGAAAACTATGGGCCTGTACTTGGCCCATTTGGTCGTACTGAGCCGCGTCTGGCCTAATCAATAAAGGGCTTTTTACACAATTCAGATGCGAAAAATTGATATTTCAGAATAATGTCTATTTTCTACTCTTTTCTATTTGAGTTCGGAAAGGCATATACTCCACCAAAGATGATGTTTAAAGCTTTGGAGTTGTGCTTCTGCGAATCATAAGTGGCAAGAAGACTACTTGTTATTACGGCCTGATGAAAATTTGGACTTTCTTGAATATGTAAGTTGTTTCTTTTCTTTTTTTCCATTCTTCAATATAATATATGAACCCATAATTGTTGGTTCCAGGGCTTGATTGACAACACATTGAGGTGAAAATTGTTTGCAGGCATATAATTTATGGGAAGACGGTGACGGCAGGGAGTTTCTTGACCCATCACTGGATGATTCATCTTCAACATGTAAACTACTAAGATGCTTGCAGGTAGCTCTATTATGTGTCCAAGAAAATCCACTGGACAGACCATCAATGTTGGAAGTTGCTCTGCTGCTGAAAAATGCAACTGCTGAAATTTCCACTCCAAAAAGGCTGCATTCTGTACAAAAAGGGATGAAGATAATGCGCCTTGCAGTTTTCAGAGAAATACAATTTGCTCCGCTAATGATGTAACAATAACCCAGGCGTTACCCAGATGAAATCAAGCCTTTTTGCAGCCAAAGAAAGAAAAGATCAGCAAATTTTACAACTTTACGCTGAAGCTGTGTCATAGTAGCTAGATGAATTTAGTTTCATGGAGGCACCCTTTCATTTTCACCCTTTAATGTGAATTTAGTTGGGAGTTATGCCGGCGGTAGACGGACACCGATCCACTAGTTCATCACTAGAACCAATGAGAATTGACGTCGTTTTTTCTCCATTATGTTGATAATGATTTCTGCAACATTCTTTTCCTAATATTTGGCTCTTATATTAATTCAATCCTCGCCCTCACAAGCACTTCTCAGAGAAGGAGTTGTCAGAATTAAACTCGGTTGCCTCATTAACACAAGAACTACGTAATATAGAACTCATCGTAGAAGGTAATAATAGAGGAGAAATATATTTTTTTTTAACATGGAGAAATTTAACAAAATTGAGACTATAATTTTATTCTAATAAATTATGAAGTTAACGAAAGCTCATATTATGTCAACACTATTAATTTATCTATACCATGTCTATTATATAGCATAATGCACACAACTCAAACAACAAATCAACTTTTCCTTAACTTTCTTCACAATGTAAAGCACTTTCTCCCGTCACCATATTCCAATCTATCTTACTATTCTACCGTAACTCATAAACTCACCCTTTATTTACTTCTTTTCTATCATACACACAAACAACCTTTCTCTACCCATTCACCTATCTGTTCAAAACCCTCACGCACTATCGCCCCCACCACAAATTATCATCTCAATGCCCTTCTCTCCTCCATTATAACTATCATATAAATTACACACTCGATCCTTTTTCTTTCTTCTATAAAACAATTTTATAAGTCATTTTCTTCTCCGTTAAACAAACCAATAAATCAAATGCTTAAAAGATTAATCTTAGATATAAATTGAAATAGTTATAATATGTTAGAAAACCGGGTCCGCCCATGATGGTAATGAGTGGAACCCGAGTCCATTAGTGTCAGGTCAACTGACGAGCCCAACTAATTATTAGTAATTAGTTGTGGACTTTCTGAATGGGTAAGGAAGGCTCAAATAGGGTTCACTCATCTTATATGAGTAGGAAACCCTAAACTTACATAATCAGTAGAGGTAACACAGAGAGAGAGAGAGAGAGAGAGAGAGGCAGAGAAAAGAATCATGTTCTTTTCTTCCTCTGTAGAGTCGCCCCTCTCTTTCCACTAAACAAGAATTAGTTCTTCATCATTTGTCCATTCGCGTAGCATCTAAATTGCGTAAAAGACGAATACTCCCATCGGTAACAACCCAATCGTGGTTTACTCGCGAGCCCAACGGTAAACCATTCCTAGAGTTGTGAATCCGCTGTTGTACTTGGTGTTCTTCTGCTGCCAAGGAGTCGAGAAGTCGAGCCAACCTCTGTTGTTGTTCGTCTGTTGACCGATACGTGTATTCCTTCATAATATAAGTAGTTGCCATTTTGTATTTGGAATAGGAATCATTACTCCATTAGGAATTAGTGATTTCCCCTTCTCCCTATTAATCAAATCTTATCACAGAGGAAATCAACATATAAAACACATATTTTCTCCAATAAAAAGAAGAAACCATTTCCATGATCTCCATTATCAGAAAAATGAAACCCATCAAATCTCTTCATTCAATGGAAAAAAAAAACACTACTTATAATAATCTCTTCATTCAACTCCATTATATAAACCTTCTCTTTTACCCCAAAGCTCGGTGATGGCGTTGTAATTTGCCCAAAGATAGGTACTTACATTCTTGTATGTACTTTTATGTATACTAGTATAATCTACACGCGCTTTGCGCGTGTGACTTTTTTATTGTAATTTGAGATAAGAAAATTTATTTTTACTATTTAATAAAATAATAATTATTCATGATAGTGAAATGAGGCAAAAGATAAACATTATTATAACACAAAAATATATCTAAGTTTTGGTAGTCTAAACAAAACACGCAATCTAATTTGTTGATTTTTTTTTGTAAAATATTTTATGGACATGTTGTCTTTATCTTCATCCATTTGTTGTTGGCTCATTTTCTCCTTTCTTTTGCAATGCGTTAGCTTCCCACCATTTGTACGCTTTACATCCAACTTCACTTCCATCTCTTTGACGGGTTTGTGAATTTTGTTTTCTTTTTTGTCTTTTTCTCTTGAGTTGTTGTGTCTTATTCGATAACTTGAATTTCTTGAACAATGTTGTCTTCAATGTCATCTTTTAGTTTTGTAGTATTCTCGAATTTCACTTTATTGGTATTATTCCTTTTGTTATTGACTTCAGGTATTGGTTGTTATTCGACAGGTCGAATTTCTTGTTCAATAAAGTGGTTGGTCTTTTGGGAAACATATTTTTGAAGATATTACAAATATGTGTTCTTTGTCTTGAGGCGATACCAGTCTTTTGTACAATTTACTTTTGTATTTGTCATTTTCTTGTTTAATATTGGTTTTGCTCAGAATTGGTATAATTAGAAATGCCAATGTAAATATAATTGAGTTAATTGTATTGATAAATTGCTAGCGTCACTTCAACGTCATGTGTTCCATATGAGATTTGTAACCTTAAGTAAAACCTACACAAGCGTTATTATGATAATAGAAGTCAATTTATATAATTTTGGACGTGTAAGTTCATTAGTATTTTTTTAAGTTACTTTGGTATGTAAGAGGTGTTCTCTTTACAAGTTCGTAATATTTTTTTCCGTCTTCCAATATATTCATCTTGGAGCATTTTTTATTTGTGTAACACTATAGTTCTTTCTTTTTAATTATTGATTTGATCTTTGCTTGGAATGCGACTTTGCAGTGCAATATTATGGAAAAAATGTTTGATGTTCTAAAATTTGTAAACAAGATGTAGTTCACTAATAATTTACCTCGTAAGTTGTATTGATAATGTCATCCAAGGATATTTTTCTTGCTTCAACTAGTTCTGTAGATGGTCCATATATAATTTTTCTTTTCTTTTCGTTTGTTGTCTTGGATTGAAGCTATAACATAAAATTGAAATTAAAACAAAATATTTCTTTTGATAGTTATATAATTTGTAATGTATATAGTTAGGAGAGAAAAAATCTTAATGTAATTTATTGAAACAATTTATTCGATCGCAATGAATTCATGTAGAGATTAAGTATATTGAGTGCTTATAAAAGATAAGTGTTATAACAGATAAAAGAATTAAATAAATATAGCTTGTTTGTTTTTGTTTCAAAATTTCCACTTGTATTTTGGCGATAAAAAAATAAAATTGTATAAAGTCCTATTAAATAAAATTTAATTACCTTTGAATAAATTTAATTTTTTATATACCTGTGAATTAAATGTAACATATGTCCATAAAATAGTTTTGCATATTGAAGATAAGCCAAATACTTGTTTAGTAATTGGACAATTGGCTATATATTCAATCGTATTAGCAATAAGGTTATTTTTACAGTCTTTTATTTGAAATATACATGTAATATATATAAATCATATAATAATTGTAATATGTGGAAAATAGAGTAGTGGTTTAATTGTGTAATTCAAACACAAAAAGGCGCAAGATTGTTTTAGCAGTTTCATATTCTATTGTATAATTTGGAAAAATAAAGCAAACAAAAGAGGTAACCATATTTGAAGGAATCTTATACCGATTTAACTAATAAACAATATAATAAATATGGTCGATTTATTAACTTCGATTCCAGCGGAAGCTAGCAGCGAAGCATGACCAGTTTTATGTTAGTCTTGCGCGCAAACCACGATTGAAATGTCCACGGAAGTGCTCAGTTGTTTCGCAGTCTAAATGTCACATGTGATTTGTGCATGACTCGGGACAGGAGGCTGAACCTCTCTCTCTCTCTCCCGGTTGAGATCTTTCTCTCTCTCTCTCTCTCTTTATGTGTGCGTTGGAATCCCTTTGTGATAATGAAAGGAGCAAGACTCCTTATATAAGCCTCAATCAGGCATTCCTAACTCAATTGAGCTTACCAATTGGTCTTGGTTCACGATCCCGGTTCATACCTTGATCAACCGGGTTTGGTTCTTCTCAATTGGACTTTCCAATTGGTCTCGGCTCACGGTCTTGGTTCACACATTGACCGACCGAGTTCGGTTCACCTGTCATGGGCGGACCGCATTTTCCAACATCTCTCACTCGCACATGACGGAACTTTAACTCGTCATGTATCATGATGAAACTAATTCCAATCATGATTAAGATCTAGTGTCATACAAGCAAATAGACCGTGCGATCAGCATACGATGAGAGCATAATTGCTATACACCTATTAGGGTTATATAACAGCTCATATCCCAATCCTTCTAGAAGGCGTCTCTTGAAGACCAGTTCCATTCTACCAAAGTGTATGCAACAACAGAACAAACTGCTGGAAACGTATGTCTTCCCCTAGTTCGTAACACACAATCGCTACTTTCGAACTACTCGACCTCACGAAAGCTTTACTCATAGTTCACACATCATGTGCCACGCTACATGAGAGTCGACTAAGTAATCTTTTGAGACTAGTGCGAATGCGTCTAGAAACTAACTTCCCCTCTTACACCAAACAATCCGCATAGCTAAGTTTATTTTCCCAGATTGACACACTTGGTCGAATCATTTTTGACCATTTACGACAAGCTAGAGTAGACAAACTTAACTACTTGTTTTGAATGTGTTAAGGGTACTAAGGGCAGGTAGTACCGAGAATCACATGTTCATGGCATGGCCTCACACTAGGAAAAGTAAGATCATTTATCAATCTTTTCCATCCCTATGGTCGTGTATATAACACACATGGTATGATCATGTGTTGTGGTGATGATCA